>BMAU01011044.1:0-36278 GCA_019973935.1 Trichonephila clavipes
ACAAAATAATTCAGAATCCAGGACATTATTATTTGTTATTTCAAAAACGAGCAAAATGTAAGAGAAGGAATCGCCCATTCCAGCCGACGAATTTCTTCGAAAAAGAATCCACTGATGGTGGGAGATCATGTTTCTTTTATTTTAACCTGTTTGCACCACTCAAGACTAAAATAAATCATCTCCTGTAGCTCTCATCTACCGAAAATTTATTACTCCTGTCCTCTTTGGATAGATATACCGGACATCGTATGGGTGAAAGGAATGTCCACTGTGACCCTACCCAGGATGTGGGGAGAAAGTTACTACTGAAAGATGCATAAACATCAAAGTTCATAATTTAACATATACTCCCACCTCGAACCTTTCAAGTTTTAATATAAAAAAAAAACTGAGGTTAAACATAACGATTACAAAAAAAAAAAGAAAAAGAAATATGCTACGTTAAAAATGAAATATAAAATTCCCCCGATAGTATTTCAGAAAATATATCAAATTTTTCGTAACAGAAAAAAATATTTTCTAAATTCGATTCAAATGCCGCCCTTAAAATCTACCGCCCCGGGCAGGTGTCCAGTTTGTCCGGCCCTAAAGCCACCCCTGTTGTCAGATTCCTCCACTCCATATCTGGCTGTGACTGAGCTTGGTATTGCATTCTTGGTTCGGTGAGAGGAGGTGTGGCTCCAGAAGACGGGAACCAATGGGATGCAACCAGGTGGACTTGGCATCGGCGACTTGCAATTCAAGGGTTACTATTGTTTGAGAAAGCTGTTGTACTAATAATCCATGCCAGATCAAGGCCATCTTGAAGGACCAGGCCGTGGCAGCGTTTTGATGATGTTACGAAAGGAGTGAATGCATTGCTACTTCCAGAGGCTGTCAGGAATATAATGTTTACGACATTTATTTTTTTTCAGGTCGTAGACTAATATTTTCACATTTATATTGATTATTTTTTATAATTCTCATTTAGAATATTTTCAGATGAAAGTTATGTATTAATACGTTAGAAGGATATCAAATATTTTCCAGGAAAAAGGGGGAAATATCACTCGTAAAAGGCTTATAACAATATAAGAAACATCTAAGTAAAAATTGACTCAATATAAAATATTTTCAATCAGAAAAAATTAAAAAAGAAACATTTACTTGCAAAGAAAATATGAAAAGTAAAGCATAAGAGGCATATTAATAAAAAAAAAACAACATGTGAACTTAGAAACATTTTGCTTTAATCAATGAATCTTAATAAAGATTAAATGTATGCAAAAATATATACAAATGCAAAATTCATGCAAAAATATATACAAATATAGAAAGGACAGAAACAGTTCTAGATACCACAGTAATTATACAGCAAAACTAGATTCTAGATTATACGTTAGAAAATATGTATATTAGAAAAAAATACTTTGTGAGAACACCCCTGGGTTCCACCCTGGACACTAAGATTGAATTGAGGCAAAGAATTACCAGACGCCATTTTCAGAATAACAAATTATGTTTATTCCCTTAGTTCAAATATCAACCTTCTGATTACAAATATTTAGCAATATGTCTACGTCAAACAGATTTACCTTTACTATTAAATTAAATTACGAAATACGAAATTAATCAATTACTAAGCTCAATATTGAACGGGTTTACCGGAATAGGAGGTCCGAGAAATACACGCAACTTGAATTATTAACATTCATTAAAGTTTAATTAACTTTATTATCTATTAACGCTTGTGGTCAGTCAGATAGACTAAGTTAGAATATATCACCTGGCTGTAATGTAGTTCTTTCCAGGTAGATTAATCTTTCTTAGGCTACTTCGCTGAATAATAACAGCAATAATCCACTTGAATTCTTAATCCACATGAATCTTCCTAACCTCGTCACTACTGCTTCTGGCTCAATCGCTTTCTTAAAACTAACTTACAATGCTCTCCTTAAATACCTTATTTAATTTGCATATCCCATTTTTTTCTTTTAGAGCTGATTGGAAATATACGCGAATTTACAAACCCCAAAGACGCCTAAGAGTCTTTGTGGAAAAGTGCCGTAAAGATTCATCACAACTTTACCTATAAATCTAACAAAAAAAAAAAAAAGTTTTCATGGAATATATCATTAATGAGGCAATGTGTGGTGATTACTTTCCAGTTTTGAATCATTTGGATTTTGTAATGATGTGATTCAAACCAATTTTTTTATATTGTTTTTATGCGTTACGAATAAATATTATGCCTAGGTAAAAATATTTAAGAACAAACAAAATTTTTTTAATTAAAAAAATAGTATTTTACATTTAACATACTTCAAATGCTAAAATCTCCATGAAAATGATTTAAACGAATAATGTAAATAAATAGAATTTCTCTTGAAGTAATAGTTATGTGTGTGAACTATTAGACATGTACATAAAAATCTATATTGAATAAAAAAAAATGAAGTGTAAGAAGTATACACAGACACACATGCACATTGAATAATATATTAATCCATAATTCTGAATATTTAAATAAATAAAACAGTGAAATATATAAAAGCAACATTGATCTAATTGGCCTTAAATTTATTTATTTTTCGGTCATCCTTCACAGTTAAATTTTCTTCATTGCACTTTTTTAATAATTAATTAAGCATATATTCCCGAATGTAATGAATATTTTTTTTTTTAAAAATGGGAAAATGCAGGGGTGTGTTACACTTTACACAAGATGAATGACTCATGTAATTTCAAATATGCTTCTGTTGTGCATGTAAACAAGATAATTGGCAATTATCTTTAAGAGAAATCTTGATTCGAATGTTTTCGATATTAACAAATTAAAGAGGAAATATTGCGTGGAAATGACTTTCATAGCAATATTTGTGGGCATTTTTAAATCTCTTCTATCCAGAAGTCTTCAATGTTTTTTCCTGCATTTTCTGAATCGAAATTGATCTCTTTATTTGAAAGAAATATACATTTGTAATTGGAGCATCCAAATTTTATATTATGCACGCATAACCCCCGTAATGTACATTAAAATTTTATACTCTTCTATTGAGATTTCCTCTAATTTATTTGAAATGTTTGATACTTCGTTGAAATCCTTTCTATCTACTTTAAAATTGAGCATCTCTCCTGAATAATTTGAAATTGAATTTCTGAGTGAAATTGTACCATATTTATTCGAGTGCAAAGATATTATACTTTTAACGTGCAATTATTTTCAGCTTGCAAAATTGTTCCTACATTGCAAATTTCAATATACTTTTCTCAAGATTGAATAGCCATAACATGATGAACAGAATTAATAAAGCAGATTTCTTCAAAAACATTAACCGTATTAAGAGTATTTAGCAATTCACTGAAATATGTGGACCAATATGTTATCTCATTCAAATAGGATGGACAGCTGGGAAGATGTAAGTTTGTGTATTTTATTCGATGATTATTTTTGTACATAACAGTAACATATATATATATATATATATATATATATATATATATATATATATATATATATATATATGTTATTTAATAAAACTTTTAAAACTTTTAAGATAAGGATTTGGTAGATGAAAAAAATATATAAATTTAAACACTAATTTCTCATCTAGAATAAAATTTCTAAATTGGCAAATAATTAATGATGCATATAAATGTACATCATTTTTATTAAACTGAGTTATTTTCAAAACTAAAAATAAATTCAATAATGACTCAAGAATAAAGTTATACAATAATATAAATATCCTACCTTTCTTTATATCAAATGATATTGCTGATGTTATGTTTACTACATTTCATATATAAGCACACGTGGTAACGTAAAGCAATATAACACAAGCTTTAATGGAAGACTAGTGAAGTAATGGTCAAACCAGCACCTCCCGGGGAAAATCATCCCTCCCCTTCTTTGGTAACGTGACTCGTTTTTTTGGGAGGGGGGTCTGTTTCGCGGCCTGAGAATCAAGATAGCCTTGGCCCGACTCGAAAGAAAGATTTAAACTATTGAAATGAAGGCAAATAAATGAAAACAAAAGGTCTATCAAATAAATAAAATAGAAAATTTAAAAATAATTAGAAGTTAATAAAATTAATTTTCTGGAAGGGATTAAAAAAAAATAATAAAGAAAAGCTTGCTGTTTATAATCATTGATTGCTTTAAGAGCTGTTAGTTTGGGAAATTGAATTGCGAGGATATCGAAAATAAAAGATTTAAAAAAATTTAATTCACTGGAATGAATAAAAACAAAATGCTTTCAGACGTAATAAAAAATGCACTTTTACTCTGATATAATTTATAGGCGCGCGCAATGATAATTTGCAAAAAAGCTTAAAATTATAGTTCACTTTAAATTAATTATACTTTGAGCAATCATTTAAAAATCATTTTTACATTTTTTGTAAACATTGTCACGCACTTGGCTTTACTCTCCTTACAAAATTCAGCGATTATTTCAAAAATGTTTTATTTTCTTATAAATGAACTCGTGCAAGAGTGGGTACTTCAGCCCGTATACTTTTAATGTATCAGTGCTCCATAGTGGTTTATAACTAATTAATTAATACTAAATTAAGAACAAGTTTAAAAAGTATTAACGACTTCCATGGGCTTGTCTTGCAAAGCAAAGTTTTTATAAGGAATGCTTGTGATTAGAAATGGACCCTCTGAGTTCTTTTTCTATATTTAGCAGATATCTGAGACATGCGTCGCAGATTTTAAAATCCCAGAACGTGACGAGTGTGATTTATACGTATATCCGGATTTTTCTGAATTCAAATCCATATCGGATTCTGAATCAGACATCATTACAGTACTAGAGGCAACCCCCTTGACCATAAAAGCCCTAATAAGGGCTACAAAGGACTTCACGTGCTCTCTCTCTGTCTAAAATCTCAAAAAGTCTGGGAGCTCAGACACATGCGCTAGAACTGCTCGGCGTCTAGCGCTCCTCTAGATAAGATCAGAAGATGAAAGAATTTCAAATCTGGAATTGTTTTGCAAAGTGAATGTGTATTATCGCTGTTTAGATGTGTTAATATATCAAACCCGACAAAGATTACAGTTTCATTGATCCTAGCACAGTGCTTCTCAAACTTTCAATACTGCCGCCCCCCTTTTCAATCACAATTTTATCGCGCCCCCCTTATACATTAATAATGCACTAAATGCAATAATAATGCACTTTGACGCTAAAGCTACAATACGAGATCTTAATTATAAACCATACAAATTAATGGCATAAGTATTAAATTTTCAATACTACCTTTAAGCAAAAAATAAATTAAGTAAATAATAGATATTATTATGTTATTTTCCTTTCTCTAATTTTTAAATTGAACATATTGCAAAAAAATGCGGTGACTGCTTAGAAGACAAAATATGGATATCTGCTAAATATAGAAAAATAACTCAGAGGGTCAATTTCTAATCATAAGCATTCCTTATAAAAACTTTGCTTTGCAAGACAAGCCCATGGAAGTCGTTAATACTTATTAAACTTGTTCTTAATTTGGTATTAATTAATTAGTTACAAAATACTCTGTGCAGCACTGATACATTAAAAGTATACCGGCCGAAGTACCCGCTCTTTGCAGGAGTTCATTTATAAGAAAATAAAACATTCTTGTTATAATAGCTGTATTGCAAGAAGAGTAAGTGCGCGACAATGTTTACAAAAATGTAAAATGTTTTATTTAAAAATGATTGCTCAAATTATAATTAGCTTTAAGCGAATTTTAATTTTAAGCCTCACAGAATTAGCATTTATAATTGTGACGTTAAATAATGAACAATAATATAAAATTCCGATGAAGAATAATTGTATTATTTTTAATATTTAAAGCAAAAAGACTTCAACATGTTTTTACCTGGGAGCAGGCGCGCACTCGATACGGTCGAGCGAGGTTATTGAGTCACCCCAATCCTTTTTTTTAATAATTATTTTATTGTACACGATACAAATCGTTATTCCAGTGAATAATTTAATTAAGAGAAAGTTTACTTACCTACTTTCAATGACTTTTCAATTTTTCTTTGGTAACAAATAAACAGTTTTGCCAGAATTAACAATTTCGTGATCTGTGTGTCTCGCGCGACCACTTAAAAGTGTATTCATTATGATATTATGTATGTTACTGCTAAAAACAATTGTTATGCTTTATATGTTTGAAAATACTCATCTTGGTCTAAGTCTTGGCCAAGTAATCCATCAAAGTGTGTGCTCTCCGTGGTTTTCCAAATATCATAGAACTGTTTTGCATGGAAAAAAGCGCAACAGGGAAATACATTACTTACAACTTCCTCAAATAAGAAATAAACACATAAGAGAGGGGTCATAACTAACTGTACCAATAACTTAGAAGGTTCAACAAATTACAGCTATAATGTGCAGTATTTCAAAAATAATGACAGTGATGAATTTTTTATGTTCCTAAATTTTTTCGATTCTGGATCTGGGATCTGTTTTTTCTCTAAAAGAGTAGAATGTTAGTTTTAAAAAAGAAAACGTAATAAAAACTCTCTCATCATGAGATTACAGCAAGTTAAATAAAATATTTTTTATTTGGTTATAGGATCAAAGATAGCTAATTCAGTATAGAAGAACTTTTTTTTTGATGATTTAATATCGCGCCTATAACTTATATCAGAGTAAAAGTGCATTTTTTATTATGCCTGAAAGTGTTTTGTTTTAATTCATTCCAGTAAATTAATTATTTTTAAATCTTTTATTTTCGATATGCTCGCGCCTCCTAGTAAGGTTATCGCGCCCCCAGGGGGACGCGCCCCACAGTTTGAGAAACGCTGTCCTAGCAATATTTCCGAAATCATACAACCGGATAAACATTTATTTTCAAACTAAAATGTTAAAAAAAAAACCAGGCTGCAAAACTTAGCTACTGAATATGAGAAATATTTAACAAACAAAACCTAGGAACAATAATTGCTTCCAAAAGGTGTTTAAAATCAGAAATTGAGCAAATCACTATATCAATGAGCTCACAGAACTATTGCTAATTAATTTCAATAGCCTCACCTACAGTTTTCCGAATGTTCGTATGCCTACTACTTTTTACCCTTTCTGTCATAACTGAAACAGCTAAAAGGTTTTCTTAGCTAAACAGTACTGCCAATAGAAACAAATGAAAGTGAAAAACTAAAATAAACTAAAACCTAATAACTGCTGTTGATATTATTATAAATTAGTTTGCCGAAAAAAAAATCGAGAAAATCACCGATTGAACAACTGACAATAAGATAGTTCTTATGTTATAAATTTTTTCCCAATACATATGTCTATGTATATTTATTTTGACACTTTCGAACAAGTTTTATTAATGCGATCACTTTTATTTATTTTCCAAAAAAGGGCCCCTCAACGAATTTTCGATACGGGGATTACTCAGGGCTGGTTACGCCAGTATGCAGCACAGGAAAAAAATCAATTTTTTGTTCAACAAATTTAAGTAAAAATGAGTATTTTGATACTCTCGAACAAAGCGCAAAGGACAGATTCAGAGCCTGAGGCACGGGTTTAAAATCTCGTGTCTTGCCACGTAATATTTGAAACGAATTGGAGATGTATTTCAAATTTTACCGGTTTCTCATGAGGCATTCTATATAATGCCTAGGAAATGTGTAAAATATGAATTATTTTATGCATTGTCGACTAGTTTTAGGCATTCTATAGAATGCCGGATTTCATACTTTGCCGGTAACATATACATAACCAATTAAATATTGAAAAATTAGTGTATTTTTTTCATGGTCTTGCCATTTCAATTTCCGATGTACTAATCGAAGAATCCTTAAATGTGGCAACTTCACCCGATTTACTTTATTTATCCTTCCCATTTTGACTTAAATTAATATGTGTAATTACAAAAATATTGAAATTCCGTCGAAAAAAAAAAAGAAATGGTAAGATATTATTACGTAAATCGGGGTTCGAAGATTTCAAGACAGTAAAATTTGCAAAGTGACTCCCAGAATGTTTTCGCACCTTCTACAGCACTCAGAAACGACTATCAGCGTCTAAAAATACGTAATGAATTTGCAAGAAATCGCTTGATCTAAGCAACTTTTCAACAGCTCAAAACTAAACTGCAGTGTTTCTCAAACTGTGGGGCGCGCCCCCCTTGAGGGGCGTGACGACTCTACGAGGGGGGGCGAGAATATTGAAAAGTCAAAAACAAAAGATTATTTAAAAAAACTGTTAATTTACTGAAAGTAAACAACAAAATATATTCTGACCATAATAAAAAATAAAATCCACATTTACAGTGATATATTACACTTATAAATGTATCAGAACTACACATTGTATTTAATAATTAATTTAACAATCCTGAGTTAAGAATAAGTTTAATAATTAACAGTGACCCATGGGATTGTCATATATAAAATTATATTCAAAAATTAACGTTTATCTTGATAATTTGTACGGTTTGTAACTGACTCAGTTTCGGCGAGAGAATCCACATCTATAGTCTGTACGCATTTTTCTCGAAAAATTTGCTTACGTCATAGATTATGATATTAGTAGATTTCTCCAGTAATTTATAGAAGCATCCGTATGGTTACTAACTCACTTGAAATGGTTGCCAAGTCACCAAAATGTTCACCAAAAATAATGTCAACATTTTGGCAAGTTTCCATTGAATCGCGATTTTAATATAAGGAACGGTATTGCCAGCGAATATTACAATTTTAGCATAAAATAAATACAACAGAAAGTAATATTAATGTATTAAACTTCCAGAAATAAATTATTTACATTATTTTAAGCATTTATTGCACAAAATTCCTAATAATATATATCTGTTGTATCGTACTGAAAATCCTTCTCTAACACTAATTCTACTTTTAGCACTTTGTAATTTTAAAAATTATTCTAGAAATTTTATTTTCATTCCGAAACGAAGTTTAAAAGAACATAATAAAGGTCTATTGTTAGGTATTTTATTCTTTCGAGAACATAAACCGTGTACGTAGCTTCTTTAAATACGTGAATCTCTTACAAGATATTTTTAATGGAATTACTTTATTAATTACCTTTTTCTAAAATCATAAAGAATTATTATACAGGTTTATAAAAAAGTGTGCTATAATAAAATAAAATAATAAAGTATTGCAAACAAAAGTAATAGATAGAAGAATTGAACCAGCCAAATCAATAATTACTTTTTGAACAACACACACAACGTAAAAACATTAAAACATTTAAATAAACTTGAGTTTGTAGAGTCGAACTCCTCAAACTGTTATATTTAGTTAAAGTACAGTAACCTGTTTTTATGCGGTCTTTTTTATGCAATTTTGTTTTTGTGCGATCTTTTTTTATACGGTGTATGAATTTCAATGGATTTTGCGCCACACTGTAATGTTTTCTATCAATTTACCAGTGGCGTAACGAACAATGTTATGACCCCCTTCCCCTGAAAGTCAGGTTTCGCCTTCAATATTTTATAAATTGGATAAATACATATTCAGTGTTGGTCAAGCCTTGTGCCCCTAGAGTCCTGCCCCCCATGATGCTGGGGTGTACGTCACGCCATTGAAATGTAGACACTTCAAGACGCTCTATTCATTTGTTATAACAATCTTTCGACAAAAAGCATTCAGTTGCTTTTTCTCAATGCTCCAGCTGCCGCGCTTGATTGAAGACGAAACTTTCAATGACAGTGATACTATTAATGATTTGATAGATTATGAAGACGGATAAGAAGAACCGGATTTTTTGAGAGCGGTTAAAAATATGCAGGGATCCAGCTTTCCAAAAAATTGGAAAAGCATTTTCTTAAAATAGATACCAATTAAGAAAGAAGTATAAAATTTCAAAAAGGGCTTCAATCATGTATATCTGGTTATCGTGACATTTACAAGCAACTGACCACATGACCTTCGTCACAAAAACTTGTCTCTTAATTTATGTTGCCAAAAAATAAATGAGTTGAAATTGTACCTTCAAGTGACGAAAGCGATTTTGAACTTATTCATCACAGGCCTTTGGATTACGATGAGTAGAGATGAATTATGTATGTGCATTTCAAAAACTTATCCGTGTATACAAGGAGAAACTACACTGGTGTGCAAAACTTAAGCAACAGGTGGGCTTATTGCCATAACTTCACGAAAAATCATCTGAGAGACATGAAATTCAGAAATGAGGGAGAGTATTATGTACGTAAAGGATCCCGAAAGCATCGGGGCTGACAAAGGAATACAATGCATACGGTAGAGAATCAAACAAAAATAAGCTTTATTGAATGCATAGTATCGTGACTCATGATGGTCTATCCAACAGGAAGAACAACAAGCAGATGTTCCTTAATATGGTATATGCCCTCCCCCCACTGCAATGGTTGCTTCGCACCGTCTCCGCATACTCAGAACCAGCTGGTGCAACATTTCTTGCGGTAGGAGTGCCCATTCTTCAATCAGCATCTGTTTGCGTTGTTGGGTGTTCTTCGGATGATGTAAGCGTGCTGCAATACGTCTCCCCAAAGCATCCCACACATGTCCGATGGGATTTAAATCTGGGGAGTACGCCGGCCAATCCATTCGAGTGATTTCTTCACTTTCCAGAAGCTCCTCAACAACAAGAGTCCAATGTGTCCGTGCATTGTCATTCATAAAAACGAAGTCTGGGCCAATGGAACCTCGGAACAGACGCACATGGGGAAGAAGTACCTCCTCACAACAGCGATCCCCGGTTACAGACCCTCTATCGAAAATGTGGAGCTCAGTTCGCCCGTTCAGCATAATGCCTCCCCAGACAAGATCTCCAGGACCACCGTAATGGTGTCTTTCCTTGATGTTACTGGTATAAAACCGTGTCCCGATCTCTCTCCAAATCAAAACGCGTTGAGAATCGCTTCTGGTACTGAACCGACTCTCATCCGTAAAGAGGACACGACTCCATTGACAGTTGTCCAGTTTTTGTGCTCCCTGCACCACTGTAAACGTTGGCGTTGGTGGTCAACTTTCAACGGGATGCAACGTTCAGGACGGCGGACGAATAGGCCCCCTTTGTGAAGGCGTCTGGCCACAGTAAACCGCGACACTTGTCACTCCGTTGCTGTAGAGAGTTGCTGAGCAATGACGCTTGTTGATTGCCGTTGGCCTCTTTTCGCCTGCAGGATGATATATCGGTCATCCCCTGCAGTTGTCGTCCTCGGGCGGCCACCACCAACCTTTCTAACAGCTGTACCTGTGGTTTGGAACGCTTTCCAAGCGCGCGAAACGACACTTTTGTTGATTCCGAACTCTGCAGCTACACTGGTGACGGTACGCCCCTCCTCCAGCTTTCCGATCATTCTTCCACGTGTGAAGTCGTCCAGGTGATTTCTTCTAGCCATATTTCACGGAACTGACTCACTGGCACTTGCAGTGAATTTGTTGAATTGCGTCTGCGTCCTCCATTTTATTTTACTGTTGAACAACACGCGCCGACATCACGCGTTTTGCGTACGCTCATGTCGCTTCTGACGTTTCGTTCCTGATATTTGCATACGCATGACGTTTCTACTGACTTACGTGTTCACTGTACTGATCTACAGACCTCCTTTTCTGCAATTTCATGGTTATCTGCTTAATTTTACATTGGTGCTTAAGTTTTGCACACCAGTGTATATGTTTTAAAAATGTTTCCATGTGCAATATTTAATTATTTATTTTGTTATGGAAGTACTCTTACATAAATTTCGTAAATAATTGGCATATTTTATAAATGCGATTTTTTTAATGCGGTCCCTATTCACCGCATAAAAAAAATTTTTGGTAGTATTTCCACGAATTTGATTTATGTAAGAATTTATGAAATTTTCGAATATTTTTTGTGCGATTTTTTTTATGCGGTCCGTATCGACCTCACAAAAGCAGGTTCCACTGTACTGTGTTGCAAGATCTTTTGTTACATAATATTAATGCAATTCAAATATCAATCGTATGAAAGTTTCCCCCCAAAATTTCTGAGTTAGTTTTTAGAAATTAAAAAATATACCTATAATAAGAATATTCTCACTTTTTCTGTCAAAGTTTTAAAAAAATGCATATAACTTTTAAATAACATTAAGAATTGGACTGAAGCATGTTAAATCTCTTGAGGCTTAGAGTCCTAACAATGTTGTAGTGTTGAAGCATGGAGAATGGTGTGTCGTCCTCGTCACTTGAGTTGGTTTGAAAACCATTAAGTCTGTTATCTATATTCCTCTATATTTTATTCTGTTGCCTCAAAGTATGACGACAATATATGCATCGATAACAACCACAAAAAGATTTATATAAAAACAAAGAATCGGGATCTTGTATTTATTGCTGCGAGAATCTTCTTACCACTGTGAATTACAAAGAATTTGTTATATATTGTGTTTTTTTCGCTTTTAAGTCCTTGCTTGTCTTTCCTTTGCATTATCTTTTTTCCTAAAAGACGATTTGAAACAAAGCGTCGCTGGCATTTTTCTTAAATAGACGTTTTATTTGAGCTATACGCAATTACAATACTTTCAATTACCTTAAGACTCGTAATATAATTCAAAATTTATATTTTACTATCCAGGGAACATTGGGATTTACAGTATTTTTCCTTCTTCAGTATCACGACAGCCCAAGATGGGCCTTGGCCTTCTCCAGAAGCCTTTTTCCTGCTAATGTTCTCCAATGCCTAGTCCTCAAAACTAGAAGACAATAGTTTACATTTCACTTTATTAAGTGACTTGTATAAATGACAATACGAGTTATATATATTTGATCAATTTGTGTTATAATAATGCAAAAGCCAATTTTTTTTTTTCTTGAGATATATTCAAACAATATATTAGGATAAGGTATTACGAACACCAGCGCGTAACGCACACCTGTGATTTCAAACTATACTTTTTAAAGTTTAGATATGGGGAGTAACGTAACAAGTGTCCTCGTGGAGCACCCTGGGTAACGCAAATTCTGCTGCAACTATGCTACTTTTATAGTGTTCTTTGAGTAGGTGTTTTCATCACAGAGCAAAAATCCCTTTTAAAGGTCCTATCACAAGCACATATTTGTAGAAACCGTTTAGGACCATTTTTTTCCCAACTGAGCATGAAGGGTTGCCGTAAAAAAACGACATGGTCTCCCTTCAGCCGAGCTCTATCTCCACATTGAAAAATTAATCGCCGATTTTTCTGCTTCAGAAAACGAACATACAGTATTTTCCTTCGCGCTTTTTGTTGATTGGCGTAAACAGAAATGGAACACCATTCTGTTTAAAATATTATACGCCGTAAAATATTATACACCATTAAAATATTAAAATATACGCCATATCTGATGTGTTTGACGAAACGGAAGCTGTTCTTTACCACCAGCTTGTTTATGATGTAGGGCGGATTTCAAGCTGGTTGGAATTTCAAGCAACTTTTATTGGGAACAACTTTTTCACCTCACTGGTAAAAAGTTGTTCAGAGCCGTTGATATGGCAACTGAATAAAAATTGCTCCAAACGGGTACGTGTGATAAGCCCTTAAAGATGAGCGAAGCTTGAGGCTGCTCCAATGGATTGCCGGAGAACTTTCTCAAGAGAAACGTATTCAAGTTCAGTCAGTTTTTAACTCTTGTAATATAGATGTTTTCGTAATTGTAGAAGCAAATCTAACTGAAAAAGACATGTTTAGGTGCCCATTTCCGGGATATTACCTTAGACTTTTACCCAAATCAAGGCGTAATGCTAAAGGCATCTTGGCTGGTATCAAAGATAGTCTAACCTCAGCATTTGGTATATAAAACCCTCCAAGCGGTTAGCACGGAAAATTCCGTCATTGTAAAGATGCTTCGAAAATGCACTGCGTGGTTTTTTTTGCCTTCAAGTAACATTTTCAAAAGCGGTTGAGCCGTACTTTTCTTAAATCCTTTCCCCCTTTTAAAGGCTTAACACAGTGCTTCTCAAACTTTCAATACTGGCGCCCCCCTTTTCAATCACAATTTTTATCGCGCCCCCCCTTATACATAATAATTTACTGAATGCAATAATAATGCACTTTTACGATAAAGCAACAATATTTATTATAAACCGTACAAATTCATGACATAAGTATTAAATTTTGTATGTGTTACTTTTAAGCAAAAAAAAGTTAAGTAATAGGATAATTACTAAGTTATTTTTCCTTTCTCTGATTTTTTTTTTAAATTGGAACATATTACAAAATGTGGTGGTTACTTAGAAGACAAAATATAGATATCAGCTAAATATAGAAAATGAACTCAGAGGGTCAATTTCTTATCTTAAAACTCCTTTCAAAAACTTTGCTCTGTGAGACAAGCCCATGGAAGTAGCTAATAATTATTAAACTTGTTCTTAATTTAGTATTAATTAATTAGTCATAAAATACTCTGTGCACCACTCATACATTAAAAACAGTGTTTCTCAAACTTTCAATACTGGCGAACCAATTTTCAATCATAATTTTTGTCTCGCCCCCCTGTACAACAATAATGTATTTACTGCAATAAAAATGCACTTTGAGAGAGAGACGCTAAAGTTACAATACGATCTTAATTATAAACCGTACAAATTAATACGATAAGTATATTAAATTTTGTGTATAATTTAAGTAATATATATATATTTTAAGAAAATTACTTAAAATATTTATTACTTAGAATTATGTTATTTTTCTTTCTCTAATTTTTAAATTGGAACAGATCGCAAAATGATGTATTTAATTAAATATTTATTTCCTTCAGCATATTCATTTCTCAAAGCACAAATTTCATTAGAAAAATAGTCTAGTCAATGTCGCTCTCTATCATATCCATCACATCTGGCATTATAGGGTACGTTTGCGTGAGTCTGGGCAACCTATCGGACGTCTGCGCAAAACATGTAAAAATGCTTTTCCTCGTACAATTCCAGTCAGTTTTGGTCGACTCGATACTCCTATAGCTACCGAATCTAGCTTGAATGTACATTTTTTTTAATTTCCACGTTAATTGTAATTCACGGTAATTAAGTATTTACGGCAGTAGATTAAAACAATATCATACATACATTTTTAAGTCGTAAGCAAACATTCGACCATAATAAAGAATCAACAAGTACACAGACGAACGAGCATGGTTCCGAAAATTAAATCAAGGCGATCTCTCAAAAATACTTAAATTTTGGATTTACCACTACTGAAGTAAATGATGGAAAAACGCCCCAGCTCCATATGTGTTAAAACTTACAAATCTGTAGTACAACATGTGGAAGTTGTTTTTAAAACATGTAAAATCATTTAGCTATGTTGGCAAAGAATTTTAAAAATATTTTCTGGATGAGGACAGCTTGGTAGCAAGTTACGAGTGGATTAGTGATCTATTTCAACATACTCCAGAAGGGCTCTCAACTTCCGAAGAAGAAATCTTCATAGATATCACATCCAGTGAAAAATTAAAAGGCAATTTTGTAATAAATCGCTCTTTGAATTTGGGGTAGAGGTGGATGAGGAATTTTCTGTACTGAAAACAAAAGCACTTTGTATACTATTACCATTTTCAACATCCTACCTTTTTCAAACCGGATTTTCTGCAGTGGATGCCTTGAAGACCAAATATAGATCTCAGCTAAATATAGAAAAATAACTCTTTAAGTGTCAATTTCTGATATTAAAACCTTCCTTTGAAAAACTTTCCTCTACAAGAAAAGCCCGTGGAAGTCCCTAATAATTATTAAACTTGTTCTTAATTTAGTAATAAGATTGATTGATTGAATATTAACGTCGCACTGTTCAGCTGCACGAGGGCTTTTGACGACGGACCACGTAATTTTGAACCATGGTCAAGTGACGTGGATGACACCTGAGCTGGCACCCTTCTCTCCTAACTACCACACCACACCAACGGAAAAACGTTTCAACTCTCAACAGATTTAACATGCATCGTTGCCCTACATGGAGGTCTTTAGTGGTACTGGGCTCGAACTCGTGACAAGGCAAGCCACGATCCGATATCTATACCACTCGGCTACCGCGGCCAAATTCAGTAATAAGAAATTATTTATAAAATACCTTCTTCAGTACTGATACATCAAACGTATACTGGCTGAAACACCGACTCTTCGCACGAGTTCATTTTTTAAAAAATAAAACATTATTCTTGATATAATAGCTGAACTGTAAGGAGAGTAACACTGTGTGCACGACATTGTATACAAAAATGTAAAATGATTTTTTTTAGATAAATGCTATAATTGTAAATAACTGTTTAAAAAAACTGTAATTTTAAACCTCACACAATTAGCATTTAGAATTAATGTTAAATTATGAAAAAGAATATAAAATTTCGATGAAGAATAATTGTGTTACTTTTTAACATTTAAAGCGAGAAGACTTCAAAATGTTTTAACCCTGGAGCAGACGCGCACTCGATACTAACGTTAATGGTAGTGCGGGGGGGGACTCAGTCACTCCAATCATTTGTTAATAATTATTTTTACTTTACACGATACAAATCGGAATTCTAGTGAATATTTTAATTTATAGAAAGTATACTTACCTTCTTTCAAGAACTATTCAATTCTTTGATGATTTGAGAAAAAATCCAATAAAACTTAACTAAAATTATTCAAAAGTACAAGACCATAATAAAGGACGCAAATCAGACACTTTTCAGTTATCCTACAGAAATGTTAAACCAATCAATTCTTTTCCAAATATCGCAAAACTCAATTATTTACAATTTTCCTAAGCGAAAAGCAAACGCATAAAAGATGGGAGGGAACTAATATTGATAATAACCATACCATAAGATTGAAGGTCAATCAAATGGTTAGCAAACATACTACGCAGTCGCCAGGCCGTAGGAGCGAGGAAAACTAAAGAGAGCGACCTTCCAAGGAGGTGAGGCCGCGTGTACTGGAAATCCTCCGTCGACCGCCAAGATGACTGGTAACCAACTAGACGTAATAATAGATAAGAAGCCGATACGTGCTCTAGTAGATTCTGGGGCATCGTTTTCTGTCATATCCGATAAGTATCGCCGATTTTTAAAGAAAGTTCTGTTTGCTGATGCCAAGAGCGTTATGCTGAAAGTTGCGGATGGAAATTTTGTTCGGCCGATAGGGAAATGTGTTTTACGTGTCCGTATAAACAATCGAGAACTGCCTTTTGAATTTATTGTTTTATCACATTGTAGCTATGACGTCATCCTAGGATGGGACTTTTTAGAGGCGTCTCAAGCCGTTATAGACTGTGGACAAAATGAACTTGTTCTAGAAGATATCTGTCGAGACTCCACAGCGCCTGACGCCTGGAATTTGTATGCCACCAGAGACTATACACTTAAGCCGCATTCTTTAACTAGAATAACAGTATCAGGATATCAAACCCGAGGAGACATAAATGTAGTTCTAGACGGCAGCAAACATTTGCTGTTCGAGAAAAATATTGCTACACCGTCCATGGTATCCACATATCGTAACGGAAAAAGTGATGTCTGGGTTACCAACCTGCAGTTCCGAAACCAAATCATCCCTAGAGGAATGTGCATAGGCCAAGCTGAACCACTAAATGAAGGGCATCTATGTGTTATTTCCGACACATCGGGTTGCTTGGATGACCAGCAAGAAACTTCGGAGTCACAGATGAATTGTTCGTTAATGATGTCACCCGAGTTAAGTGACGAACAGAGAAACAAGCTATCCGAACTACTCCGGAAATTTTCTGGGCTTTTCACGAAGACCGACAAGTCGACAGCCGCGAAGACGAATGTGAAACACAGGATTTTTACTGGTGATCATGCTCCAATCAACCAACGAGCCTACAGAGTCTCGCCGACTGAAAGACGCATCATTCATGAAGAGGTTCAGAGAATGCTTGATGAAGGTATCGTCCAACCCTCTGAAAGTCCTTGGTCTTCACCCGTTGTGCTCGTAAGAAAAAAAGACGGTAGTTGGCGTTTTTGCGTCGATTATCGCAAGCTGAATAGCGTCACGAAAAAAGACGTTTATCCTCTGCCTCGTATTGACGATACGCTCGACTGTCTGAAAGGTGCCAAGTTCTTTTCTTCCATGGATCTCCGATCTAGTTATTGGCAAATAGAAATAGACGAAGCGGATCGTGAAAAGACGGCATTTATTACCCCCGAAGGCTTATACGAGTTTAAAGTCATGCCGTTTGGTCTCTGTAATGCACCTGCGACCTTCGAGAGAATGATGGACAATTTGCTACGCCATTTTAAATGGACTAGTCTTTGTTACCTAGATGACATAATAGTGTCATCAGAAACTTTTGAAGACCATCTTATACGATTAAGACTTTTTCTAAAATGTCTTCATGAAGCTGGTTTTAAATTAAATTCAAAGAAGTGTCTTTTTGCTGCCCAAGAAGTAAAGATTCTAGGCCATCTTGTATCTAGTAATGGCGTTCGTCCCGATCCCGACAAAATAAAAGCCGTAAGAAATTTTCCCACTCCAAAGAATATACATGACATACGAAGTTTTCTTGGCCTTTGTTCATACTTTAGAAGATTTATTAAAGGTTTCTGTTATCTCGCCGAACCTTTGCAGTCGTTGCTGAAAAGTGGCGTGGAGTTTCATTGGGGTCCTGAAGAGGTGGAACAGTCTTAAGAAAGCACTTACTTCGGATCCCAGTATTGGGGATGTACGACGAAAGAGCTTCTACAGAAATCCATACTGATGCAAGCGGGTACGGTATCGGAGCTGTCCTAGTACAAATTCAGAATAATGTCGAGAAAGTTATAGCATACGCTTCTAGAACTCTGACAAAGCCGAAAAGAATTATTCCACCACAGAAAGGGAATGTCTTGCCATCGTATGGGCTGCCAACAAATTCCGGCCGTACATATTCGGAAAACACTTTACTGTTGTAACTGACCATCATTCCTTGTGCTGGCTCATGAATTTAAAGGATCCTTCAGGAAGGCTTGCCAGATGGGCCCTCCGACTTCAAGAGCATGATTTTGACGTAAAATATAAAACCGGTAAGAAGCATAGTGACGCCGACGCTCTTTCGAGAAATCCAGTGGAAGAGGAAACGGAAACACCAGACAAATTTTTAGCAGTCACGACGAGTATGAACCTTGCGATGGAACAGAAAAAAGATCAAGACCTTGCGAAAATAAAACTTTTGAGCAACTCATCCAAAAACGAAGAATTCAGATTCATCGACGGTATTCTTTGTAGGAAGAATTTTGATCCAGATGGAAAGTTGTGGTTACCAGTCATTCCTAAACATCTACGAGCAGACATACTAAGGCACTTTCATGACGCCCCCACCGCAGGACACCTTGGTTTCGCGAAAACTTATGACAGGATTCGCAAGAGATTTTACTGGCCGGGAATGTACCGAAATGTCGTTCGGTATGTCATGCACTGTCGGGAGTGCCAAAGGAGAAAATCCGTTCCTCAACGACCACCTGGACGTTTAGTTCCCATCCCTCCAGCTATAGCTCCTTTCCATCGCATTGGAATTGATCCTTGGGAGATTTCCAAAGTCTGCTCATGGAAACAAATGGATAATAGTCTGCACGGATTACTAAACGCGATATGCAATAACAAAAGCCTTGCCGACAGCCGAAGTCGCCGAAATAGCGAAGTTCTTACTTGAAGAATTTGTCCTCAGGCATGGAGCTCCTCGAGTAATTATCACAGATCGTGGAGCCGTCTTTCGATCCAGACTTGTTTCCTCTCGTCGACTTGTGTAACATTGATCATCGTTTCACAACGGCGTATCATCCCCAAACAAATGGACTGACGGAGCGCTTCAATAAGACCTTGGCCGACATGTTGTCAATGTATGTGGATGTAGAGCAGAAAAATTGGGATGAAATTCTACCTTTTGTAACCTTCGCTTATAATACCGCTAAACAAGAGACCACAGGTTTTACGCCGTTCTATTTACTTCATGGTCGTGAAGCGGAAACGACACTAGATACAATGCTACCATTCTGTCCTAACGATTTTGATGACAGTAACATCACCAAGATAGCAGCCAGAGCCGAAGAATCACGACAGCTAGCCCGAGTGCACACTCTGAGAGCTCAAGACAAAGATCGTCGACGTTACGATTCCAAACACCAAATGGTATCCTACGCTCCCGGAGATCTCGTATGGATTTATACTCCAGTGAGAAAAGTCGGTCTCTCCGAAAAACTCTTAAGAAGGTATTTCGGACCGTATCAGGTGCTACGCCGTTTATCAGCCGTGACTTACGCAGTACAAGATTTTGATCCTGCTTCACGAAAAAGAAAACTAAGAGAAGTTGTCCATGTACTGCGTATGAAACCGTACCATGATCCCGCCGAGCAAATCGAAACCGAGGATATTCCTCCCAAAGAATCATACAAAGGACCCATCACTCGTTCCAGAATAAAGACCCTTGAACAGAATGACAGCGGGGCGCTGTCTTCTTTTTCGAGGGGAGCAATGCCGCACGCATAATTTGCTACAAGTCCCGATAGCCGAGTTGGCAGAGCGTTGGACTGAACTTCCACAGGTCTCGGGTTCGAATCCCGGATTTATCTTTTATACTTTTATTATATCAGAAAGCATTTTGTTTTACTTCATACCAAAAAAATATTTTTTAAACCTTTTATTTTCAATATGCTCGCGGCCCCCTCGCAGGGTTACCGCGCCCCCTAGTGGGTCACGCCCCACAGTTTGAGAAATACTGCCCTATCGTTCTTTCAAAGATCGCTTACTTATCCCTAAGCGTTCTTTCAAAGGTCATGGAAAGAATAATTGCGTCTCGTCTTAATTGGTACTGGGAAGGGAAGATCTCACTTCTCCTTGCCAGGTTGGCTTCAGACAGCATCATTGAACAATCCAGTAGGTTTCTTTTGTGCCACAAACTGTAAAATATTCACAGGATGGGTTCCAAATCAGTCCTCGCTGGCTTCTTTGATTTTGAGTTGGCGTATGATAGAGTGTGAAGGCTCTGAGCTCTTCAAAAACTACTGCATCTAGAAGTTTGCTCTCAAATATTTTTCTTGGCTGAAGAATTTTATTTCAGAAAGGGTTTCATCCGTTTGATACAGAGAGGATATTCCTAATTTTAGACAGACTAAAGCCCAAAGGGCAAAGTGATTAGCCCAACTTTTTAAAATGCCTTCTTTAATGATTTACCAGGTTTTCTATCACAAGCTGTTAACTCTGATTTTTTTTGCTGACGATCTCGTTTTATGGGATAGTACAGTGAAGAAGAATCAAAATAATCTTAATGGAACTTTAAATTCTGCACTAGTAAAATTGGCAATTTTGTGCCAAGGAAATGGAAGGAGAGTTAAGAAGGACAAAACTCTGACCCAATATCTTACGTTAAATAAACAGACTTTTAACCCCAATCTTAAGATCTAGGGAGAGGTTTTACAGATCACACACAGTGATTCTACCAGCTACTTCGGATGCATTATTGATTCCCGCCTGAACTGGAGAACACATTTGCAGAAACGGTAGAATAGAGAGTATCTACTTTAAAGCGTTTGTCTGGCTTGCGTTGGGATGAAACAGAACTCTACAGATTGCATATAAAATTTTTATTGGTACTGCAAAGAAGTCCTCATTAATGCATACAAATACATCATCCAATGCTTTGAGGTATTTCAGAATCAAGCCCTCCAATTGGCGCTGTAAAATCTACTTCCGTCCTTGCTATGCAGGCTTTGACCAACATCAAACCGTTTTATAAACTCATTCAGAAAAAGGCAGTAGTATTATTTCAAAAACTTAAAAGTTTGCTTAATAACCATTTCTGGAGAAATTATAACCTGAACAGAGCCTGAACTTTAACGGTTCAGGATGAATTCATATACTCAGCCATGAAGGTAACTTGTTCTTTTCAGCTGTGCCAAGAGACTTCTATTTGCCTCTATCTTTGTGCTCTTTGGATTATATTCAAAGAAATATCTCCCGAACAGCTGAAAGCTATAAGCTTTGGAAACTATTGACAATCGATTCCCTACAAGTGAATGACTATATGTTTTTACTGATGGCTCCTTTATGGATAGATATTGGTGCTGGAGCCGGTATCTTCTGTAAATTGTTTAGCTTTTACCTACCACTAGGTATTTTTACTACTGCCTTCAATCGTGAGATTGAAGCAATTACAGTAGTGGTCGAGCAACGATTACTTAGAAGTTCTGAGTTCAACAGGGCCAAAAATCTTTTTCGCCTCTAAATAGGCATTTCAAGCTTTATCCCCAAAATTACCTTTCTATTTCAAACATAATTTAAAAATTCACATCGTTCTTTAAAGAGTTTTCTCATAAAATTTCTTTTCAGTGGATACCGGCTCATTGGGACAATTCTGGGAATGAGCATGCTGACGTTCTTGCTAAGAAAGCAGCCCCTGTGATCCAAAAACGCACGAGAATTTCAACCTTTAATTTCGTAAGGTTTTTTTATTAATATGCCACACACCTTTATTTAACGAAGAAATCTGGAATGAACATGCGAATTGCTCTTTTGTTTTGAAGAAACGTTACTAAAACTATTGAAAGGAATTAAATCTCGGACATACTTGGAAAATAATTTAAAAATGTAAAACAATATAGATGGAATGGAAGATGTTTATTTATCTATGTATCATATTTTTAGTGACGGTGAAGATGAAAAAAAAATTCAATGGTGTGCTTGAACATTTTCCTGCTACAGACTATAAGAAAAGTGGACTATAGACACACTAGTCTCATATACCAACTCATACGAGACAACCTCCATTGAGATTTCTATTTGAATAACTGGGGTATGTGCTGGTCCTCTGCTTCTCTCTCTTCTTCGTGAGTGGATTGCAATATATTTCCTCTCTGGAGAGGTCCATGCACTCTGAAACAGAGATACTCAACCTGCGGCCCACTGAGCCTTTTTAAGTGGCCCTATCATAGCCCATTGCACTGAAAAATTGATTTATTTAAGTACAATGTATTAAGAAATTGGCAGCAAATTCTCTCATTCAAGAAATCAAATCTGTCAAAGTTGCTTTTTGTTGTCGAGGCTGTACGACTACGAATTAATATATTTGTTTTTATTTGTAGCTGTAGTGGCTAGCTATTGAAGTGATTACAAATAACAGTAGAGTAGCGACCATTTTTAGGGTGAAACTAGTTTTAAACTACCCACCATGTCTTGAAAGCTAAACAATATCCGATGGAAATAGCCCTCCGCGTACGGCTCCCTCGATTTGAGCGTGGTATCAATTTCGTCCCTGATTACGGGTCACGTGAAAATCGCGGGTGAAGAACTTTTTCCCCTTTTTTCAATACTGATCCCGCTCTTTCCCCGTGTAGGTTAAAAAAACATCATTTGATTCTTATTTACGCTGCTAGATGGCATTAGAGGGTTTAGGAATTTCTTTTACCTTGCTTGATTTTATTCCCTGAGTATTTGTGAGTTTACGATGCGTATTTGTGAGTATCAAAACGTACCAGCGATACTAACTCTAGCTGTATTCCGCTTATAGAAAGGCATTTTGCTAGTCATATTTCACCAATCTGATAAAAAAGGGAACCTAGGAGGCAATGTTCTGTATGTTGCTCCGAAAAAGACAAAAACGGGAAGAAGATACACAAAGAGACTCGCATTTGGTGCAAGGAGTGCCAAGTTGGACTACATTTGGAGCCATGTTTCAAGGTAAATCACACCCAAAGAAAAACTTTCCGTAATAATGATGTCAGTAAAAATAATACAATCTTTAGTTCTTAGATCAATACGAATAAGTTGTCATATTTACTGATAATGAATCCCCCCATATTTATGTATATATTCTAACAAAGTAAAACAGATCTTTTTTTTTTATTTTTTCTGTTTTATTACAAAATTTCTGTAACATTTTTCGAGATAAAATGTTTAAAAATTATATTCATCTGAAAATAAAAGAATCGCATGCATTTTTAACTTGTAAACCCTGCCCACTGAAATAGCGGGTGTCGTATTATACATATTTTGAAAACGCCAAAGACATTAAAGTATTTGGATTATTTCAAAAAACGGATGAAGATGTGAATTGTAACATTTCTAGATAAAGAAAATATAAAAAAATTCACCTCGTATTTCAGGACCGGAAAGTATAAAAACTTCCCCGTACGTGGAAAGATAGGTTGCTTCAAGACGATTGGGAAGATGATTATTTTGTTCTGATAAACAAACATAAATCAGTAATTGTTCGATTAGTCAAAAACGTTATGTTAAAAATGTATCAATAAAGACAAGTCATTAAATGAAAATTCTTCTCGAGGATCTCTTTCAAGAGGCGATAAACTTGGCTTTCTTAAATAATCTTTGTAAGTAAGTTGAACTCATCACAGGAGACTCAATTGACGACTCGATCCTCCACTCCCTACCGTGAGACTACGATATTGCTGGTGTTGTTAGCTTGGCTTGTTAGAGAAGGAGTGGCTTCATTAGGCAAGGACCAACGGAAGTAATTTTTGTAGCAGCATAAAAGTGTTTTATCTGTGATAATGGCACAAGATACAGTGGTAACAAAGAAATCCTATGAAATTTGTTACATCAACTTCCTATTATCATCTCCCTTTTAGTATGATGGCTTTTAGTTTTTCTATATTTGGCTGTTATAAGAAATCAATACTTATTAGTTTTACCAACAAATAAAATCTAAAATGATCTTTAATTCTGAAGAGAACTATTTATTTAAGTAACATAAAAAAGGGCGAATAAAGTTGAAACAAAAACGCACACGCAATTCTTAACAAATAACAAACAAATACTACTGATTTCAGTCAGGAATTCAGTTAAATTTTTTTGTTGTTCCTGCATCTGATAAATGGATATTTGAAATAAAAATAAGTGAGGTATTGTCAAAAAAAATCAAATTTTCGAAGAACAGGGCAGTTTTGTTTCTATGACTGCAAAATGTAAGCAAAAAACTTTGTCATGGATGAAAATAAATTGAGAAACTACTCTGTAACTAAGAAAAAAAATAATGAATAGAACGGATTTTTTTGTATATATGTTTGATAGAGATCTTAATATAGCAATAAAATAAAAGCAGAAAATGAGTTGATTCACATAGAAGGTCAAGAGTCCAGCCCGGCATTTTACTCATGTACCAATAATGGGAGGGAGACTCTCTCTCCACTCAGTGCCAAAACTTTTCCTTTTTTCTCTTGAATATAAATCTAGAAATGTCTGAACAGTAGAGGATAGGCTAAAGAAACCTACAACCCTCTTTTTCTAGTTTATCCGACGCTTCGTTGCAATGTATGTTCGCAAGTGACAGGATCCATTGAAAATGGACATCATGTTCTTTGTTTATGGTATCAAGTGAATACCGTTACGGAAGAATGCTTCATCTCTTGGGGCTATCTACGAATCAATCCAAACTTTGGTGTCTTCATATGATGTGAAGTGGTGCCATGTACCATCGATCGGAGCAAGTAATAATCGGAAGAGGCAATGTCTGGTGAATACAAACGGGTGGTGTAGGACTTCATACTTGAATGTTTTCAAGTTGGTTTCGACGGGCAGTGCTACATTTGGACGAGACATTATCATACAAAATTGTTTTTTAGTGTCTGGAAAGTAATGGGCATATTTTGCCTTGATTGCTTGGTTCAAACTTATCATTTTGTTGGTGAAATAGCCGCTGTAATTTTTTTGTTTGTTTTGAACAACTTATGCAAAATGATATCGGTTTAATCCCCCGAAATACACAAAATGAGTTTTTTCCACTCATAATTACTCTGTTGAAGCATGACCACGTGGTGTCCATCATTTCCTCTTCGGGTTATTGTAGTAGTTCCTCTTTTCCTCACCAGTGTCTATCCAATACAAGAAAAAAAAACCAAATTGCTTATGTATGGCTAACAGTATTTCAAATGTGCAAAATCGGCGTTCAGTGTTTCTCGATTTCAGTTTATATAGAAGACAGTTACCTTTCGTTTGAATCATACCCAGCAACTTAAAATGGTATGAAAACGCTTGTTCAATCACTCCTCATAAGAGCGCAAGTTCTTGCATTTCGCACGAATCTTCCTCCGTTAATTTTCCGCCTTGACGTCAAATACACTTTTCTTAAGGTATCCGAACACGTTCGGAGCACTTTTTAACAAAATAACATATTTAAACATTATAAAGGCTTTTTTAGGACTCAATACCAATAAATACTATTATTTAACTAAGAATATTTAAAATAAATTGCCTAAATTTCACAAAAATCCCAATTATAAGTGAAATTTTAGCAACATTTTTGTAAAACTTTAAAGCAATTAAAAAAAAAAAAGGTAATAAACTTATATTAGTAAAAGTATTACCAAAACAATCTAGATGCATTTATCTAGAGAATGTACTAAAATTTTAATGTTTTATTAAAATTTGAAAATTTTAGAGTTGATTGAGTACACATTATAAGAAAAATCACATTTTTTATGAGACCATTATTTAAATAACAGGTGAAATTGTCGAATCCGGCACTTCTCCGCCAAATTTTGAAAAATCGTAAATTTGGCGCGTTTTTGCGTGTTGTGTTTCGGAGTTGCAACCCTACCACAACACGCAACGCCGGAGCGCGAAATTCAAGATGGCGGAAGGAAAATCATTAAAAAATAGCATTTTAAAGTTTAGAAATTGAAAATCGCTGCAAAAAATCATGCATTTAAAAATGGAAATAATTTCACTTACCTTTAAAAAATGCTGCTTTTCCCGACATTTATGATGACGATGAGTTGCCTACTGAAATTATACCAGTGTGCTACTGCATATTTCTGAGAGCACCTTCCAAAATATTTTTATTTTTGCATCACTAACAAAACGGTGCACACGAATCCATATTACTCAATTCAAACCAAAACCGTTTCTTCACACTCCTAAACACATGATGGGTATCCTTTCACACTGGACTGAATTTTGCAGTACCATTCAAAAACCATCATTCACTTTCTTTTTTTACCATTCTTTCTCTCAATTCCATACTTTTTCCACATTTTGGGCATGCATACGATGATCCAATCAAACCTTCTTTCACACACACATGCACCATTCTAAAACAGCATTCTTTCCAAGCACAGGCAACATGACAAAAAAAAACCTTTAACAATAGTAATCGTAATTTTTCATGCATTCATTCAAATTAATCCTAACAGCGTCGATGAACATCATGGCAATCTTTTGAAATTTATGTGGAGAAAGAAATAAAAATATTACCTGCAAAAAATAATTCCCAAAACGAAGCCGAACAACTGACCCAACCGGAACAAAAGAAATAACAGTTTCCTGTGTAACGGATTTTTTAAAGAAAAAAAAGCTTTCTACTCATGCGCGAGAAAGACCGTTGAAGAATTCAACTGTTAAAATAAAATAAAAAAAACAATTAGGAATGCGCTAACTTGCCGCGATATCGTTCAAACTGTTAAATTTAAACAAATCTACTGCGCATGCACTCAATTTCGCTAAAAAACTGACTTCTCCACTGGAAAACGGATTCAGACGGGTTACCAGATTTGGTGCATTTATCGATTTGGCGAGAAAATACTTGGCGCGATAAGTGCCCGATTCGACAAATCAACCAAATAACAAGGCCTAACTCAAAAAATATTCATACAATAAGAAATATTTTAGTACATTCTCTAGAAAATAGCATAAATATCAGGTTAAAAAAGTTTTATAGAAATACATTTGTAATATTTTAAGTAATCAGACTCGCCATGATAGATTTCAAGTAATTTAAATGCCCAAGTTTGGTAGATCAAAGACCCACTTCCGGTTTTTCTAACTTAATAAAATTGATTGTAGCTTTGTGACGTCTTACACGTCTTTTCTTTAACAAGTCCTTTAGGTTCTTTGGGCCAGAATTAATGGCAACTCTTTTCCAACCAAATCCAAGAAATAGGATGTGAAGTAAAGATGCAAATAAACGGACTTTAAATATCGGATCTTAGAGAAAGCGAGATAGCAATGTAAAGGAATGTTAGACAATTGATGTGAGTTGTGGCAGTTGTTAGTTACCACAGTTCGTGCTTCAAGTTTGAATGAGTTCTGCGTGACGTGGATTCATGTTATTAGTAAAGTTGCGTCCTATCGCATATAAAGACAAGAGTGGTCACTTCTAGAAATTGTAATAAGGTAGGATTGATTTTTTAATATTAGAATCAAAGATTAGGCGGTTCTCTTATTGATATTGGTCTGAATTGGATTAGATCTTATTATTATAAATAAATAAATAAATAAATATATATAAATATATATATATATATATATATATATATATATATATATATATATATATATTGTGTGTGTTGCGTATTGAGTCATCGTAGATTCTCTCATATTAATTATTCTAATTAAATTTGTTAAAGGTTTAAGTTGAATATCTTAATAAAGTCATATTAAGATAATGTTTGATGCTAGTTCTTTCGCTGATCCTACACCTCTAGCTCACTCTGATGCTTCGAGAGATGTATTTCCAAGGGGAGGTACATCAGAGCTTGGCCTTTTAGGTAGAGTAGAAACAAAACAAAATATGTTTTGTAAAGCCAAAAGATAGCTCTATTCAATAAAAGAGAAAACAAAAATATATGTCTTGACCGAATTCGGTCATTTTGAACGTGTTCGGATACCTTAAACTCTTGCAACCAAGCATGACAATTTCCTTCGCTCAAAGAAGCCTCACCACATGTTTTTACAAGCAATCGTTGGGCTTCCGCTGCCGAGTTCTTCAATTTAAAGAAGTCAATGAAGCATTCCCGCTAAAGACGCTTATTCGGCTCAAAACATTACCTATTCGCACGAAGAAAATTGTATGCTGCTGATACAAAATCAGTAATATAATGGTGGACTATGGGGTGTTGACTAGTTCATAGTTTTCCCTCGAATAAGAAGCTACAGATCTCAAAACTTGGTATTCCATATGTCCAGATTTTCCCATAAAATTTTTCTCTCCTCCACTTACCCAAATTATGTGGAGCTCGACATGTATTTGCTTCGAACATTTGATAAATGTTCTAATCAAACAATTTTTTTATAGTAGCACTTCGGTTCATCTAGGTAAACTTCGGAGCATCAATTCTGTGACCTAAAAGCATCTTACCACTATGAATGTGTTTATAACATGTTACTTATCGTATCTCTTTCTGTCATTGAAGCCCTTAAGCTGTTAAGGTACTCACAAATGTCTTCGTTAGAAAAAACCTCCCCCTTTGTGGTAGGTTGATTGAGAAGAGTTATAATTAGCACGCGATCAAGTAAGTAACGAACAATTCTTATAGACAGAGAAGGCACTTCTACGGAACAAGTAATACGCTTTTCTGTTAATATTCATCGTATCTACGAAATGGAAAAGTACTGTTCAAAATATTTGATGGTATCTCTGAAAATATATTACAAGGATCACCCATTTAAAAAAGTAGCTTTCTTTTTGTTCAACTAATTTTCTTTGTAAGTTTGTATTAAATTCGGAAGAAAGTTAAAAATATATATAAAGAAATTTTAAAAGATTAGAAGTTTGGTTTTAAAAATGTTTACTTGATTCATTTAAGGTGATTACCTACCTTGAAAATATGTCATTTTTCGTCTACATAAGGCTTTTTTTTTATTTCAAAATCTTATGGTTAGAACATTTTTTTTTCAAAACACTTTTTCTTTTTCCTTTACGTGAAATAGAAATAAAGTTATAGTGATTTTAAGAAACATCACTCTATGCAAAGGGGCAGAAAGATAAAATTTTAAACCAAGTTTTTCTCAAAATTATGTTTTTGAAAGAAACTCTTTACCAGATATATGATATCTTAAGAATCAAACCAGACAACGTTTTGAAATTTTAAGTGGGAATGTTTATTATACTATTTTTCATAAAGTGGACCATTAGTTTTGTTGTAGGTTAAATATTTTTTCATTTAGGATAGTTTTTATAAAGAAAATCTTAAAAAATATCAAAATTTTCATATTATTACGTATAATTATTTGCAATTTTTTTGTATTTTAATGTTTCTCTTGGATTTTGGTTCATTTTGAAGAGCACCGTAATATGTACGTTGTGTATAAAGAAAATTATGATAATTGTATTTGAAATTTTTATACAGTGTTACCCGTTTTAGTAAAAATGTGGTAAAATTTCCTGGAAAACAACCAATTTTTCTAAAAGTACAATATTTATTAAAAATTTTTTTATGTATTTACATGTTTTTTTTTATTTTTCTTCCTAAAACACTCAATTTGTTTCAAAAATTTGTTTTTATAAAAAAATTGGGTTCGAAGCTAGGCAGTCACCTTAAGAATCGTGTAAAGAAACATTTAAATGCATCAACAAATGGAGTGCAATTATTCTTTCATAAGTGAAATAACGTATTTATTCGAATCTAAGTCGCACTATTTTTCCAATGCTAATGCTACAGAAAATGGGGTGCAGGTTAGAACCGAAAGCAAAACATTTGTTGAATAGGGGAAATTGAGCTTGCAGCCCTTTCAAAAGAAAAAATGCGACTATCCATTATGTCCACTTACATTGATGACTTATCTCTTTCCGCAGCTTATCTCCAATAATACAATTATCCATACAATTTTATTGTTTTATTGTTATTACAATTTAATGTATACAATTTTATATATGACAAGCCCCTGGGGTCTCTGGTAATTATTAATTTTGTTCTTAACTTAGTATTGTTAAATTAATTATTAAATACATCGTGCAATACTTATACATTTATAAGTGTATTATATCCATGTAAAATGTGTATTTTATTTTTTATTACGTCAGAATGTATTTTGTTTATTTTTAGTAAATTAATAAGTTATTTAAATAATCTTTTGTTCTCAACTTTTCAATATGCTCGCGCCCTCCTCGTTGAGTTATCACGCCCCCTAGGGCGTGCGCCCCATAGTTTGAGAAACGCTGCCGTAGCCAACTGTGACGATTCGAAACATGATACTGACGGTTAGAAGCTTGACATCTTTGGGAAACGGAACGCGAAACGTTCCTCCATCCCATATCGAAAGGTATTTGGGCCTTGAAGTGGAGAGGCCTGGATTGAGAGGGAGCTTCCTGATTGGTGAACTAAAAGAATCAGTGAGTTAACACTCTATTCACTGCCTTGAAGCTATGGAACAGAAATTGAGTTGGAAAAAGTGCTTGCCTCTGTGTGGGGTGCAGATTGAAAATATTTTAAAATTAATCAAGGAAACGTGAAAGTAAAATGACAAACTAGAAAATGGTCATTCGCCACGAGAGAAATGACGCAATTAATTATTAGGGGGATTGAACGAATCCAGAAGAATTCTTCTGGGGGCCTCTTAGTATTGACATTGGGATTGTAATTTTCAAGATTTAAGACATTTAAGTTATTTGAATTTGGCAGATTATCAAAAAATTTAATTGCTATTTTTTAAATATATTTTTAAAAGAATAAATAATAATAGCTTTGTAATTATCTCTATTTTTAGTGTATCTACATGCCTTAGTTATATTCCTGATTAAAGCGTTTTGGGCATTTTCTAAAAGTTTAATGTTTGAATTAGCTGTATAGCCCCACACAGGGCAAGCGTACGTTAAGATGGACCGCAAAACAGCAGTGTAGAGAAGACACTGACAGTTAGAGTAATTATAGGTTTATGTATGTATTTGAAAGTTTTTAATACTGGTAAAACAAAATGATTATTAACTTGTAATTATTTCTCATTAAATTTTTTAAAAAATTTCTAAAGTATCGAATATTGATGAACCTTTTACACATTTTTTAAAATTTTTTCTCAAGTACGTGTGGAGAATTGAGGGTGTGGCTTTTTTTCACAAAAACATTTAGAGAACTTGGCGTGTGGCTTAGAATCAATGACGACCTAGATTCGAATAAACAAGGTACTTCTTTCTTTCAAACAGAAAAATTTATTTAAGAGATTATTAATGTCGATATGTTGTAGATTGCGTGTATAACGTGAACATTAAATACAAAAAGTTAGATCGAAATTTTTTACGGTTGCGTATTATAAACCATATTTAAAAACAATAGCTTTAAAGATAAAGAAAATCTGAGCATTAAGATAGTTAGATTCCTTTATGTATCTAATTATTGTTTATTTAAATGATACGACCTATCCTTAAGAACTTTCACTGTTAGATAGCATGAAAAGATCATTAGGTACTTGTTCCGTTACTCTTCAGGCACATCATCGAATTCTGTTTCATTTTCACCATTACTGTTCCTTTGATTCGTACATAAATAATCTTCTTCCGTTGCATCTAGATAGTTGGATATTTTTTTAAAATAATTTTTCAACTATGCCGGGTTTAATTTCGTTCCATAATTTTATTATTCGCTCACACACTATATCTATTTTTCAAAAGATAAGAGCATTGCATTCTAACATTTCAGGTTTCTACTTAAAAAAAGGAGTGCGTGTTCTACGGCAAATATATCTAAAGTTTAAAATATACCGTTAGAAGTTATGAATACGTGCTACACGCCGGATTATAGTAGTTGAGGAGGAGCATAGCATATACAAAGTGTGACAGTTATATTCCCGCACTGTACATGTCCAAGCTATTAGGCTTTGTGTGACGGTGTGGGAATAGAATATTGTTGACCTCGAACTTCCAGTGCTAGTGCTACGCTATTCCCCATCTCTGTCTCTCTCTATCTAGTTCAGTTTGTTTTTCGTCCATGTTTGAGTAAGACGTTGTTGTGTCGAAGTACCGCTATCATAATAACAACGAGCTCTGCGTAAATATGTTATTCCTCGTGAAATTAAGGGCACAGTACGATTCAATAGACAAAAGTCGGTCAAAAAATAAAATCTAATTTTCTTAGCCTAAATTATTCTTTAGATATATTTCTTTATCCTCACAAAATTTGAAAGCTCTAAACTTAAAAAGCGCAGAATTATTATAGCTTTTATGTTGGTTTTTATTCACATTCCTATGGCAAATCAAAATTTTAAGCAGATTTATCTCAGAAAGATAAAATAGCTAGTTTATCTTCATTTAAAATGCTAAGACTTTTTTTTCTATTGTGCCTAATGCTTTGAATTTTTTTTTACCTATTGCTAATAGTACATGTAAAAAAAGTTGGTATGCGTTTTTGAATCAAAGCAATACTTATTTTTTTTAAAAAAATAATTGAACTCCGATTTTATACTTTTTTAAGGAATTTTCAATAAGCATTCATAAAAGGAAGTATTATACGAATGCCAATCATGTTATCGTAAAACCCATACCAACTTTTGTTATACGTGGTTTGATGTACTTGTAAATCAAATTTCATTCTTGTACGTAATTTTTTGTAGGGGATGAGTAGCATTTTAAAATCACTTCACAAATTTTAAATTTTATCCTTAAAATGTTAAAAGGTTAGCTTTTTATGAAATTTTGAGCATAAAATCTGTTTTACATAGTATACGCACATAGGAGGCAACCAAAAAAATTTTGAAAATACTTAATTAAAAATTTTAGTGTAAATCGTACCATGTCCCCTTTAAAAAAAAGAAAACTACAACTGAATATTTTAATAGTTAGAGGTGTTTGGATCGAATTGCACACTCATAGTACAATATTTGAACGGCACATACGATTTTCAGGGTTGCTGCAGATAATAAACGTTCTGGTCGATGTGTGACATCAAGTACCGGTTATACGCTTCATTTTTGTTCGATAATAACACTAGAACGTCCCGGATTTGGATTAGCTTTAAACGTCCCCCGGTGTCATTTTGACACCACGATGTAAAATATATAAATTAATTGTTTTAACTAAATAATAGCAGGACTACTGCTCAATGGGGTTTCTTTTAAGACTTTTTAATGTTATTTCACATAATTATCATATATTATGACCTTTTATATCATAAAAAACTGACGTTGTTTCGCGAAGCTTGTTGGACACCTGCTTTGTCGCAAAACGTTTCGAGTCGCAAATTTGCCAGGAACACTACTATCATGCGGTTTCCATTTTGTGCTATCCCTAGTGACGTATATATCAGGATTTTCTGGAATATTATCATTTGCATCTCTGCACTTTCTTCAGATTCTTCGCAGTCACTTTCATTTAATCTTATGTCTTCATCGGAATCTAAATTAGAGCCAATTCATTCTCAGAAAGCTTTCACAACAAATTAGTAATTTCATCAGGGTTTAGACTTTTTCTTAGAGTCATCATTTGATTGTGTTTGCTCTGCATTAAGTTCGAAAATAGGATGAATCTTTTTTTTTAATGAGCAGATACGCAAATACTTTGTAACGAAACACTTAGACGCAACAATTTTAATAAGAGTGATTCATTTCCATGGTGAACTCAACAATACTGCATTCAAGGTAAAAAAAAAATGTGCAATAGAACTTTGAGAAATTTGTTGTACTAATAGGGTCTACTTAGTGGGCTATATTTGGTTGTGAACGACAGCTTTTTATACTGATAAATTGCCTTGGTATCCAAATGACACCAGCGAACGTTCTAGGAATATTCAGTTGGAAAATCACTCCTAATAAACCTGAAACCACAAAACTTTTTCTGTGTAATCATTACGGAAAATGATTTAAAGCAGGAAAAAATTTCAGATTCTCTGCAAAAATGCGGAAAGGAGAACAAAGTAACAGGCTCCGGTGTCGAATTGACACCGACGGAAGTTCTAGTGTTAATGCCATCATCATGATTGAATAGGTATCTCAAGGTCAAATTGAAAACAGCAGTATTATTTTGAGGCCTTAAGAGTATTTAGTACCCCGTATATTGACAATGTTATATTGAGCCATTTTAGGAACCTGTTTCTCAGAAACTATTAAATATAAAAACTTCAAACTTTGTCTGTATATTAATTAGGCTTTTTTATTTAAATAATGGTAAAATAATATATTGTTTACTTTTTTAAAAAAAAATCATCATAAAAAGTATCGCCTTGAAATTTTTGAAAATTGTCATTTTTTTTTTACGATAACTGCTTTTCAGCAAAATATTTTCGGAAAAACTCCAAAATAGTAGCTCCATTATATATAGCTACATATTATTTATGTGCAGTAAAAATTGCAAGTACCATCATTCAGTAGATTCTTTGAGAAAGGTACACGTGGTTTGAAAACAATCATTTTGAGAAAATTGCATTTTTAGTGTAAAAAGGCACTTCATCACAAAAATAATTAATTACAACATGTATTTTCCCTATTTTATTAAACATTAGTATCTTCTTAATTTTTAAGCATAAAATAGGAAACAAAAAAGTCTTAAAATGTTCAGAAATTACATATATAGTATTTTTCAGCTTTTGTTCAACGAGATTTTTTTAGCATTTTGCATCAATTTTCACAAATTATGTAACAATCTGTGAAGGATTTTTAACTTCGATGCATTACAATTATCTAATCTGACCTTATATTATCATAAATGTAATGAAAACATGTATCAATATGTAAAAGTAATGATTTGGAAAAATGTGATTTTACGATATTGCAAAAGTTTTTTATATGGATTTGTATGTTCACACATGCAAACACAATTTGTAAAAGTTTCTAAATTCAAACTTTTCTCTAAACTGTACAAGAGATTTCTAAAAAACTCAAAAATAAGACTGTTTTTATGTTTTTAAACGTGAAATTTGTGTATTTTTATGCATGTAACAAGCTTCTCGCAAGGACAAAAAGCATTATACATCTGAGTTATAATTAGTTACCATTTATTGTAATACCTTTTAATATTGAAGCTAAAAAACTTGTCAGAACAATAAATAAACATTAATATTTGCAACAAATTGAAATATTTAAAATATATTGTTTAGTTTTCTCAAAAACATGTAACATAGAAATATCACTATGAATTTTTAAAAAATTGACATTTTTGTCAGGATATATGGATTTCAGTCAAATACTTTGAGAAAATCCCCAAAAAACTCACATGAATATATATAGTTACATATCAGTAATATGAGGTAAAAATTTCATGTGAAAACATACATTATTTTCTAAGAAAAAGATGCATTCAGTTTTAAAAACATCATTTTTGAGAAAATTGAATTTTTACTATAAAGTGTGACTTCATCAGAAAAATAATGAATTACAACATGTATTTGTCCCATTTTATTAAACATTAGCATCTTTGCAATTTATTTTGCATGAAATAGAAAACAAAAAAAGTCTTAAATTGCCCAGAATGTCATTTTTCAGTGTTTTTGAGATAATTCCTAGTATTATATCAGTTTTCTCAATTCTGTATCAATTTTTGAAGAATTAGTAGCTTTCATGCTTTACAGATATCAAATTTGAACATAAAGCATCATAGATATAATGTGAAAATGTATCAATAGGGTTTTGATAGGAATTCGACATGGTTTTTAAAAATACCTGATTATACGACATTTTGAAAGTTTTCGCTGGGTTTTTTTGTAAAGTTATCATTAGGTT
>BMAU01011045.1:0-99413 GCA_019973935.1 Trichonephila clavipes
GGATCTCGGATGAGTCCCATATCGTTATATTTTAAAGATTCCGTCTCTATATATACAGGTCTAACTGATAAAAGTATTTTAAAAAGTAACATTAGATGCTAATCGTATTATCACCTTTTAAATGTATTGTTATAATGTTAATTCGTATCATCACTTCAAAACGTATTGCTTTATCAAAATAAAAAAAAACATTTTGCAATTAGAACATAAATTTATCACCTTTTAAGCGTATTGCTATAATGTGAATTCGTACAATCACTTCTAAACATATTGTTTTATAAAAATAAAAAAATATTTAGCAGTAAAAACAAATTATTTTGATTCACGTGCACGAGTCTTTTTTATTTCCATAACACCTATTTGTGGTTTAGGGTTGCACCTTAATCTTTTAGTCGCCAAATCTGAATATGGTTTATGCAATAAGTTGCCAAATCTGGAAGTGGTAAACGGGATAAGTCGCCAAATCTATAAATCGCATTCCTAATTATCCTAATCAAGACAATGGAACAAAATAATGAAATTTTTGTATTGTCATCGATCTGCAAAATTTTGAATTAATCTGACCTTTTAAAGTGGGTAAAAATCGAGTTCAAAGATTTCATAAGATTTTGTAAGTGAAACTTACAAAAGCGTGTTAAAAATTATAGTCTATTTTTAGTATAATTTACTCATTAATGATATTAATTTGCGATCCAAATGTCACCTACTCATGGATTATGTATAGTAAATGGGATATGTGCTTGCATTTTTTTCACAAAAACTGTCGAAGTCTAGGTCTATTGAGAATAACTGCACTCACAATACATATTCTGAGTTTATTTTGTTTCTATACTTTGTTTTTGTAGCCATTCACGTTGAGAAATATTTTTCACTTCTATACATCGTTCTGAAGGGCATTAAAACGTTTATATCTGTGTGACAAATACCGTGTGTTTTGCACGAGATCTTACAACATAAAATTTTGGAGCTCTTCTTGCTTAAATTTAGATTTTCACAGTGAATCTGTTGATTTGTTGTTCCATCTCCTTTATTGTATTTTTTCTACAAATACAAAACGATGTATTTTCCATTAGAAAGAAAGATATTTCATCGGGACTCAACATGTTGCAATATTCTATTAGTTAATATCATTGAAGAAATTGAATTTTTAGACATTAGTTTTTACAAAAAACTGACATTTAGACCTCATACTTTCCAGCAGCGCAGATGCTAAGAATGTAATAGAAAATTGTAGTTTTGAATAATGTAATAGAGGGTTTTTTACAGGCATGATGGAATTGCGATCGAATATGTATATTGTACTCATATTTTCAAAATCAGATTAAGGAAATGTAGCAAATGGTTTACCAGGAAATACGTTTTGCGTAAATTAGGAGTCTCAAATTTCATCTGAGAATAACTTGTGTTTTTACTATTTCAAATAATATTTAGGCTTAAAGCTACAGATTCTTTGTCCGACCAATATACTTCTAGAGCAGTGGTTTTCAAAGTGTTCCACGGAACTCTGGAGATCTACAATAAAAAAATCAGAAAGAAAATTATAAATGTGTATGCCACGTTCTCTGTGGAGTTTGTATAACCAGAAGTTTATAAAACGAATCATTTATACTTAAAACTGAAAATTTTATGTATTCATATCTTCACACACATTTTTGTAATACTTTTTAAACTTTATAAACAATATTATAACATTAAAATGTTTTTTCTTTATATTTATTTTCTACTTGATTGTGAACATTCTGTTGTCAACTATCCCGGGTTCCACGAAAACTTTTTATCCTCGTTTGTACAATGTTTTGGAGAACTAAATAGTTTTCTAATGAAAAATGCACTTTTTTTCATTCCTTGTAAAAAAAGAATACATATGAGGGAAAGGGAACAACTTATCAACGTATCAGTAAATTAGGCGTTAAAATCTAAATTTAAGCAAGAACTGCTCCTAAATTGTAAATTTCAAATTGATGCAAAATACACAGGATTTTCTACACAATTATAAACATTTTTTGATGCCATTCAGAACAATGTATTTAAGCGAAATATATTTCTCTTTGTGAGTGGATACAAAAACAAATTAAACTCAGAATAGAAAGTCCAACAACAGATAATTTCAATACTTCTAGAGTCGACAGTTTATATGAAAAAAAAATGCAAGAACATATTCCAGTTACTAACCATAATGTGAAGCCCAGTGGCTGAGTGGTTAGTGCTTTGCGCTTCCCCGCCACAGTTTCGAGGTTTAAACCTCGGGCTGAGCAAGGTTGACTCAGCCTTTCACCCCTTAAGAGGATCAATAAATGAGTTCCAAACTGTCTTGGAAATTTACACTGGGGGTGTTCGCGTCAGACTGACCACCTGACCGGAAAATTTGCTCATGTACCTCAGGGTCCAAGGTCGCGTACACTGAGTTGGGTAGAGTAGGCATTGGCCTTCAGGAGCTGTCGCGCCACTGAGTTCAGTTAAATATACTGCATTGATATGTGACAATAGGATTAAAATTAATATTATTTATAAGTATATTATATCAAAGTTACATTACATTTTTTTAATACAATACTTCTTTGAATTGTCTTTTCATAAAGTACTTATAGCATGTTGATCTACTTTTAAAATTTCTTAAAGCTATATAATCTTCTACGTGTGTGTGAAATAGGGTTCCTCCAAAACACCCTCTAGTTTTAAGAGTTTTGTGAGTGGTAGAAGTTTGAAATTCCAGAATATCATCAACAGTTATTTTAAAAAATTCAATGATATTTTTAGAAAGCCTCTATTGTAACAAAAAATAGGATCTATTTCTCCATTTCAAACAAAAGTTTAATATTTACTCAATCGTTATGGATACTAATGATTTTACCTCTCCACGACCAAATTTTTGATTTAAAAATCTCTTGTTGAATATTTTTAAAGCAAAAACCTTTTATTCGTATATAAATTGCCTTGAAATAATCATGTTAAAGATTTTCTCATTTTATCCACTTTTACACTAAATCGATAACTTGTTGACTGTCTGGTAAGCGAATTCCATGATGCATTTGACTATTATACTTTAAGCACTCGTTTCAACACTGAGAGCGTTAGACCTGTCGCAAGACGAAACAGGGTAGATTTTCAAACTTTCACTTATTCTGTAATGTCTTGAATCGGTATGTGAGCTTTTATCATCTAATCTATGGTCTGTGGTAGCCTAGTGATCAGGGACACGAGCACGATTTACGAATTCGTGACCTGGTGCCATTGAAGCTCTGCCGCGTAGAAGAACTTAAGAACGTTTTATTTGTCGAGGGTTCAGCTTTGGTGTAGCTTGAACTTTCAAAAGGAGCTCAGTTGAAGTGGTCACTTGAACGTGATTCAAAATAACTTTCACGTTTGGCTTTACAATACGATGTTAATAAACACTCACACACTCACTCATTTGATCTATCGATTATTAAAATTCTAAAAATAAATTATCATCTAAAATAAGAATGTATTGTTTTATTTTCGAATTCCTTTTTGTAAAAGAATAAAAGACAGTAAACTGTAAGCATTATTATTATACACTCTATAACAATAAAAAAAACGACGCACCAAGAAGGAGTTGCCCGATTGCAATGAAATTTCGTATGCAAAGACATTTGTACTGATCATACAAATGATTAAAATTTAGTGTCCAGTGAATGAATAGTGGGAGCTACAGCGCATCGAATCTGCGCACTCAGCAGGTGTCTAAAAAATGATTCTCAGTCTGTTCGTCAAAATTACGATTGTATTTCAATTTAGGATACCTTTCAGTGACGGAAAAAATGACTCGACGGATTCAAGCTCATTACGAGCAACTGTCAGAGTATGAAAGACGTAGTATCATTGAACTGAAAGAGGCAGGTTGTACAAATCGGAGAATCGCTCGTCATATGGGCCGAAGGAAGCGACGCGGACATTAGAATATGCTGTCAAGAATTGGGGGGAATGGCAGATTTAAGGGTTATGACGGTAGTGGTCAACCTAGGGCCTCAGCAGATTGGGAGGACAGATTGCTTGTCAGATCAGCTGACACAGCGTCTATATCATCGTTTTCAACCATTAGACGTACGATACGCACACGAGTGTCCAGCATTACCATTCACAGATGACCGATAGAGCAAAAGTTACGCTCTTATCGACCGTTATGCCACCTGCGATTTATGCCTGCACGTTGTCAAGCCAGATTACAGTGATTTTTTGCTCAATCAGATTTGAATCATGCTGTCCGGGGACCTATAGTGTTTAGCAACGAATCCCGCCTCCAACTGTGTCCAGACGATCATCGAGGACGTGTCTGGAGAAGTCCAGGGCAGCCTGCCGATCCTGTTTTGACTAATGGACGCCCCACAGGCCCTCAACCAGCACTTATTGTCTCGGGCGCCATTTCGTTTGACTGCCGGACCTCTTTGGTCTTCATTAGTCTTTATTTGGTCACTTACAGCACAGCGGTACGTCGACGAGATTCTGAGAACTACTTTGCTACCATTCCCTTAGCAGCACTTTGGCCAGCCAGATCACCAGATATCTCTCCAATCAAGCATGTCTAGGATATGATGGGAAGGTGATTGCATCTAACAAGGAATGCTCATGACCCGGTCTGGCAATTAGATAAATTTATCAAAAAATACCGCAGGAGACCACCAGGGTGCTTTATCACTCTATGGCACGGCTTGTGACAGCTTGCATCCATACTAGAGGCGGGTCAACACTTTATTGAACTCGTTACTTTTTAACTATGTTACTCAGATAAACCATTTAATTTTTCTGAAATTTTAATCATTTTCAATTTTTTGCATAATCTTTCTACCCACCAATTTTGTGTCTTTCGGACGACTCGTTCTTGGTGCGTCGTTTTTTTTTTTTTTTTGTTATAGAGTGTATCTGTGCCTCCAGATTAATTTCCAGAGAAACTCCTACTTATGATGTAATAAAATATTTTTGTTCGAAAGTAGAAGATTCTTAGTCAGAATAATGAAAAACTACAAAAAATAAAGTTTAACATTTCTCGCGTGAAACTTTTGCTATCCAGAAAATTAGACGATATTTCGATTATATTATGAATTGGATGAGTAAGAATTGCACCTAAACATGTTTTGAATAGGGAAAGATTATAAAATGGAAGTTAAAATGTATTGAAAATTACCTATGATTTTCAGTTCTGAAGCAGCGATTAATTGTAAGTAACGAAGAATGTTATTAAGACATTAAATAATACATGATGAATTTAGAACAAAAAAAATAATAATATTTCTTTTTAATTTAAGCGAGAATGCTTTGAAAAAACATGAGTTATAATAAAATATTTTTATGTGGTATATCATCGATAGCATAATAATACATACAGTTTAAATAGGGAATAAATCATAAGAAAAGGATTACCCTACAAAAAGTCAACCCACAATCGAAAATGGGCTTTGAATACATTGTAACCTTTGCTACAAGGTTATTGAGCTACGCAGAAGGAAGTTCCATGTTTCCTTTGGAGTATCCTCTAAACATTTTCTTTCCTCAATGCGTTCCTCCTAAACATTGAAGTGTCCTGCAAACATTTAACTTCAGTGAATATTTTAATCATGAAACGCTAATACTAATTCTAAAGTTCTAGTTTAAAATAATTTTGAAAATATCAATTACGTACGCTTTATATTATTTTGACTCCTTTTACACGTAGCTGCTATCTTTGCAGAAACCAGAAAAGAAAAACATGTGTTAATTCCTTAATCCGTTTAATCTTGTGACACGTGCTACAATTGAATCTCTGTTTGAGCATAACTGAAAAAGTAAGAAAAATGTGATTTCAGTTTCATTATTACATTAAAGGAATTTTTTTACACACAATTAAAAGCGTGCAAATATTTATATAGTTATTTGTTTAAAGATAGAAAATAACCTACCGTGGTCGCTGTATATTAAAAACAAATTTTTACTATCTAATAATATTGTGAAAATGACTCTTGCTGGAAATGACTACTTAAATCATGATTTCAATATTCATGAAAAGGAAACGCCTCACATTTGGGAAAGATGCTGCAAGAATTTCTCTCGACGCAAATCATTAAGATCTCATCAGCGAGTTTATAACAAGAAACTTCTTCATGTTTGCAAAATATGCAAAATGGCCTTCAATCAATTTACTAATTCAACAGCCCATCAAAGTATTCTTCACAAGGAAAGGCCTTACGTTTTCACAGTATGCAACAGATGATTTTCTTACATTTGCCATTTTAAAAAACATTTACTTATTCACACCTACGAAAAGCCTCACGTTTGTGAAATATGCAACGGAGCTTTCTTAGAAAGTGATACTTTAAAGTATCCGACTACGTTCGGAACCATGATTTAAAAAAAAGCGCATAAATGGATAATTTTCATGATATTTAGTGTCACTTAGATAAGAATACATGTATAAAATTGTTTTAAGAACATTATGACAAGAAAAACAATTCAAATATTTTGGCAAAAAATTAACTCAGAATAACCTTTTTTTCAAAACGTTCTCCTTTTGTAAAAACTGCTTCTATAATAATAATATCCTGTTTAAATAAAGTAAAGACTTCTCCAGAGAGTCTCAACTAGGATTTTTGAAAAATTCACATTACTTTCAGAGTTATCACCAATTGAAATAATTATCAGCGTTTTTTTCTTAAAATTTCTCCCCTCTGTTGTAGTAAAATATGGATAAATCCACGTCCAAGTTATATATTTCAAAAATTCTAGTTGAGTCTCTGTAGACAAGTCTGAGCTGTATACAGGCAAAATATTAAAATAGAAACATTTTTGATAAAAGGAGAATATTTTGAAAATTGTTCATTCTATGTTAATCATTTGTCAAAATATTTTACTTAAATATGTTTTTATTGTAATAATATTTTTAAAACAATTTTATATTCTTTTTCTAATCTAAGTGACACTAAATACCATAAATATTATCTTTTTATACGCTTTTGCAAAATCATGGCTCTGAACGTAATCGGATACCTTAAAAAGACATTTACGCATTCACACCCAGGAAAAGCCATGCATTTGTGAGATATGCAACAACACATGCTCTCAAACTAAATATTTAGTAAACCATTTACGTGTTCATAAACAGAAAAAGCCTCACATTTGTGACATACGCAACAAAGCTTTTTTACAAAAGTGTCACTTAAAAGAGCATTTGCTGTATTCATACCAAAAAAAAACCTTACGTATGTGAAATATGCTACAAAGTTTTCTCTCAAAGTAGTAGTTTAAATCTATAAATGCGTATTCATACCAAGAAAAAGTCTCACGTATGTGAAATATGCAACCAAAGCATTCTCTCAAAAGGGTAGTTTAAACATTCATATGCGTATTTATACCAAGGAAAAGCAATACGTTTGTGAAATATGCAGCAAAACTTTCTCAAAAAATTTTACCTTAAGAAAACATTTGTATATATATATATACTCATACCAAAGAAAAACCTTACGTGTGCGAATTATGCAACAAAGCTTTTTCTCAAAGTGGTAGTTTAAACAAACATATGCGTGTTCATAGGAAAGAAAAGCTTTACGTTTGTGAAATATGCTGCAAACCATACTCAGAAAGTGGTAATTTAAGAAAACATTTGCGTATTCATACCAAGGAAGAGCCTCACGTGTGTGAAATATACAACAAAGCTTTTTCTCACAAAGCAGTATTTTAAAACCAAACCGAAGAATAGCCATAAGTTTAAGAAACATGCAAGAAATTTTTCTGTCGAAGTAGTAATTTAAAAAACATTTGAAAATTCATATCTAAGAAATGAATCTAGATTGTGAAATATGTAATAATGCTTTCTGTAAAAATAGCGTTTTGAAAAGTCTTTTACTTTTCATTTCCAGGAAAGATTCTTGAGTGCAGTTTGTAATAAACGTTTTTGTTAATGTCACACTATTTACAAAGACATTTTCGGATTCATATCACATTATAACGTCAGACTTTCTGTACATAACTTTAATTTTCCGAGAAATCGAGTTCTAAGAATGATTTATATTGTTGTATTTTCTGTAATGTGTATTTTCAGTGAGAAACCACATGAAATATATGTATTAATAAAAATCATCATTGTATGAGAAAATGAATTTTGTTTTCACAGTTTTGCATTATTTAGTTCTTCTAACTTTAATCATGCGCATAGATAAATATGATTGCATCTCGTTAGACTGATAAACTAAAACTTTAGTGATGTATTTTTCATGCTGCTTTATTTTTTATGATTTAGATCTGTTTGATTTTTAAATAAATATTTTAAGTACTTATGGTATTTGAATAAATTTTTTTTTCTGTGACCAGGGATCTTTACTTTCTATAGCCACTTTTAAGTAGAGATATAAGTGTATTGTTTTTGTTACAAATTTACAGTATAGTTTTGATCTAGAACTTAATATTCTTATTTATTATTTTAATTTTTAATACATGAAATATTTAATAATGTTAAACACATATTGAAAATAAATTGAAGCTTGATCAATATAATCTTTGGATTTTTATATATACATTTAGATGCAATTTCTTACAGATTGATACTTTAGAAAGACACACACACACACACAAAAGGTTATTTTGGTACAAAAATTGTATTTTGCTTTTCAAATTCAGTTGAATAAGATAACTATTTTTTGTGCCTTAAATGGCAGTTTTCGTTGCTTCAAAACTATACTAAGTGTCTATAATAATGTTTTAATATAAATGTATTTTAAATTTATGTGTAGTATTCAGGAATAATATTAAATAAACATGTTTTGAAAAATTAAGTCATGTACTAGTAATATCTCGAGCGTTACTGCTGTTTTCTAACTCAATGAGTTATTAGTTCTTTTACACATAAGCTCATACCTTTTTCTTAATTTTTTTAAATCAATTTTATGATTTCAAATATATTTTTTCCCTTAAAGTATTACGAAAGAATATGGTGGATGCAATTTTGAGGAATATCTCTAAATATGTGTAGAAACAAAAAATGAGTTTGTTGTAATTTGTGTGAGTGTTTCGAAAAATCGAAGCATGAAATTTGCGATCTCTGATTTATCATTACGAACCCCTTTACAATATTATCTTCATGTATTAAAGCATATAGTATTACACACTAAATATCAAATGTTTTTAATAAAGTCTCCCTCTATTAATATAAATATTACTCCATTCTATTTGAGGCATTTAAATCTTTAGAAAAAAATTACAGCATCTGATGCAAAGGACATCGATTATGTTTCAGCGCTCCATGGTAAGAGTTGGTTAAACGTTTCTGTATTTAAAATCTTTGTGACACACTTGTAGAAAGGGGGAGACATGCAATGTGACAACCCCAGTGGAAAAATAACGTTGGCTTATATATTGAATTTGTAGAACATTTATTTCGCAGGAAGTAATTATTCATGCAACGACGGAGTGAAATGCAAAACTTTGATTTCGTCTACATGAAATTATTATGAATATGTATTTGAAAAAATTAAATGAAGAAATGAGAAATTTAATAACTATACTAAATGAAAAAAGGAAGGATTGCAAATACACTCAGGAACATTGAAAATAGCGACCCAAGAAGAAAGCATCGGATTGAAATGAAATTAAATACACATAATGACACAGATAAGAGATTCACTTGATCTCGAAAACAAGACAATTAAGCGAATACAGGGTGTGCAATGGCACAAATACTGGGCAGCTTCAATAGCGCTTTGGACCACCTCCAGCTGCAATACATGCCGCCATACAGTCCGGCATTGAGTTGATAAGCACCTTATGTTGTCCTGAGGCAGATGGGCTCACAAATCTTGAGCAACCATCTCTAAATCATATACAGAGTGACACGATGGCTTCTGCCGTTTAATCTGATCCCACACGTGCTCTACGGGAGACAAATCGGAAGGGAGAGGGCCGGCCATGGAAGAGTCTGAAAATGACAAATATGACATAATTAAAACTACTAACACCATGATCTGTATGTATGTGGACGACACGGCCATTTTAAGTAGACATTACAATTCCAACACACTAACACAAAATATCAATGAACACCTGGCTCACCTTGAAATCTGGTTCTCCGTTTGGAAAATCGCAATAAATACCTCGAAAACTGAAGCAATATCATTTTCTCAAAAAAGACCGCCCCCCGAAATCACGCTCCAAAATCAAAGGATACCCTGGTCTCTCTCTAAATATCTTGGTGTCATTATTGATAAAAACCTCATGTTCAGACAACACATTACACACGTTAGAAATAAATTTAAAAATGCTACGAGTAATCTTTTTCCCCTTATTGGCAAAAAGTCTAAATTAAATAGACATAATAAATTGCTTATCTACACTCTGATCCTAAAACCCCTTCTGACATATGCTTCACCAATCTGGGCACACGCAGCAAGAACCAATATCAATCTCATTGAAAGCTCCCAAAATGTTATATTAAGACAAATCCTTGATGCACACTGGTACATGAGGAACGCTGACATTCGATCAGCTCTTAAAATTCCGACCATCAGACAATCGTTAATAACGTCGCACTGTTCAGACATCAGACAATCTATTAGAAAACTAGCAGTAAATTTTTTCAGTAATATAGACGGGCATGAAAACCCATCTATTCAAGAGATCTCTCATTATCCAACCTATCCCTTCATTCGTAGACCAAGAGACATCGTGGTCGATCCTGACTTTATTTAAATTATTAACTTTTTTATCCTCTTTTTTCCTATTATTTTAATCTATTTTTCGAAATTTTACTACGATCCAACTCTGTTGAATCGCAGTTCGTTCTGATTGGCTACTAATTCTTTCAAGTCCTTTTACCCAATTACCTGAACTCCTGGCTCGGCCAATAAAATCGCTCCCTTTTACCCCACAGATCTTTTTCCCACCTCCCGATGTGGCCGCGGTAGCCGAGAGGTATAGGCATCGGATCGTGGTTGGCTTTGTCACGAGTTCGAGCCCAGTACCACTAAAGACCCGCCGTGTAGGGCAGCGATGCACGCTAAATCTGTCGAGAGCTGAAACGTCCTCCCGTTGGTGTGGTGTGGTAGTTAGGAGAGGGGGATGCCAGCTCAGGTGTCGTCCACGTCACTTGACCATGGTTCAAAATTACGTGGTCCGTCGCCAAAAGCCCTCGTGTGGCTGAACAATGCGACGTTAATCTTCACTCACTCACTCACCCACCTCCCGATGTTTTTTCCCGCACTTTCTGATCTTGGTTCTTGCTGCAACCCGATTGGCCACCGTAACTCCGCCCACTTAATGGACGCTTCGAAATATGATTTCTAGCTCTTAAAAGAACTTTTTTATTTACTCATAACTTTTCATTTAAATGTTTTTCGCATAATATTTTTTATATTTTCTAATTCTACTTAACTTAAATTTTAACTATATCTAATTACTTTATTAAAAAGGGCATTGGTAAATCTAATACAGTCATCTAAAATTCCAGGATAGGAGGTTAGAGTCCGACGGGACTATGTACTCCGTAACCCATCCCAACGACAGTCTGAAAATGACGTAGGATGTCTTGAGCAAATCTTGCTGTATGCGGACGAGCATTATCTTGCAGGAAAATTTTCCCTGCGAGACCTTTTAGGAAACGTCCTACATGGGGTCGAAGATTATCATCAACGTAACGTTGGCCCGTCAAGGTTCCACACATCCCGATTAAAGTGGACCGGCTATCATGGACTATGATCCTCCAGACCATTACACCAGCTGTGCGGGCAGTGTGACGTTGAACAGTGTGGGGGGAATTGTGCCGCTTACCAGGGCGCCTCCTTACTCGTACACGGTTATCATCTGTCCACAAAACAAACCGGGATTCATCACTAAACACAACCGTTTGCCAATCTGTGACATTCCACATCGATCTGGCTTGGCACCACTGTAGACGCAGTTGCCGATGTTTTGGTGTTAAAGGGAGTGCACGGAAAGGGCGCTTGGATTTAAGATTTGCTTCTGCAAGGTGTCTGTAAATTGTTTGTGGAACAATTGCTATGCCTACGTCTGCTCGTATCGTTGAACGAGACAATGTGGGATCCACAAGTGTTTGCCGCATGATCCTTCGTTCCTCTCTCCTCGTGGTCTTCTTGGTCACTCCAGACCCGGTTTTCCGCGCCTTGGTACCTTCTCGTGTACACTGCTCCCAACAATTTCTAACGGCACACTCCAAACGATCCACCTGGCCAGCAACACGGCGCGTTGACCAGCATGCAATTTTCATCCTGATGATCAGGCCTCTCTCAAACTTTCTTAACTGTGAGAAGTGTCTTCTAGCACGTTTACTTGGCATGTTTCGCTTACCAAAGTTTTCCTACAATCTGTGGGTAATCGTCACGTTTATGAATCTTCGAATTTGCTCTGGCTTATATAGCACCCTCTTCCTGATTGCAGCGCCACCTCGGCGTGTATGAGCATGCGTATTGGCACAAAACTTGGATTATTTGCATATCACATTACGCTGTACTTATTTGCAAAGTTTCGCGATTGAACTTAGCTTCCTTCTTGGGTCGCTATTTTCAATGTTCCTGAGTGTATAAGAGTAAAAACAGTTAAAAAAAACCGTAATATTGACAATTAATTTAACCGAATAATATAGCTTGATTTATCATCGAACTTTTTAATAATAACAACAGAATATTTCGCATTTTATTTGTAATCCCAGATGTTACAAACGATTGCACTAAATCAATGTATCTAAATTCATTTTGAAATGAAACATATACATCTTCTGCAGTACATCACATGTAATAACCTAATGCTGTTCATTCTATAAGATAATCTCACGACCAGTTCTGAATCTATTCATCATGTTCTAAACCATGTGTGGTCATCACGTGGCATGGCGTAGTTGTAATAGTGACATGCGAAGACTTATCAAAAAATTTTAAAATATAGTAAAAAAACCCCAGTTTTTTAATTTTACAATTTTATCGAAATGCGGTTGTTTTAAACAAAAAAGAAGCCTTCAGAACTTATTTTAAGTACACTTAATTAGCTAAATTACAGCAGAAAATCATCATTTGGAGAATATTATTGAACACTATGTGCGCTAGGTTTCCAAAAAAACAAATATACAAACGACAACACCAATTCTAAATGCAACTTAGTGCAAGTTTCAAAATCTTCAAACAAATTCAGCTTAACAATATGCATACAAATAAACAAAACTATACCAGAGCAACCTTCCAAATACCGACAGTTACGAATAAACCCAAATCAAGTATGATAAAATAAGTTTAACTAAGCAAACACCAAATTCAAATTGCGACAAAACGAAAGTAATAACCACCACCATGCAGTGAACGGCTTTCCCGGCTAAAGATGCACCATGTGACGAATTATAAACGAAACAAATATCCATAACTATATATCGAATCGAAATGAGTGTGGTTCCTGGCGAGTTAGTTTGACAGTCCACAATAAGTAGTTCCATGACATATAATTTAAGTATAGTAATGTTTAACTAGATACGAATTGCCGCGATGCTGCTTACTTTCTACGATACAAGTCACACATTAACGATCTTTACAATTTTAATGCAGATGTGCGCACACCACAGCGCCCTCTCTTGGCTAATATTTCGGCATAACAATACTCAGTGAAACTATCAAACCAACCAAATAAAAATATTTAAATATTTTAACAAATTATTTTTTATACAAATAATAATTAAACGTTTAATATTATCGGTATTAAATGTTGATATCGAAGTATCCAACAAGTTTCTAATTTCATGTATTGGACTAATTAAATACAATCAAACAGAAATAAAATCAATGACATATAGAGATAATTTAAATATTTTAAAATTAAAATTTGTCGGATGAGAAGGGGGAGGCTGCTAAAAATATCTATAGTTAACGTAAACTTTGTATAAAAACTATTAAAATAAAAACAAAACAATATGTCTGATAAAGTTTCAAAAGCGAGAAATTTTGAGAAAATATGCAATTATAAAAATATAGATTATAATTTGAAATTTTTCTGGAGGGTGGAAAATTTTTTAAATCCAAACTTGGAACAGTGTGCAGAGGATTAAAAACGACAGATAGAATGTAGACGTAATTTAGAATTCCAGTAGTTGTGGATAGTGTAGTGTTATTTTTAAAATTAAAATTAAATAATTAGTGTCCGAAAATAAAAGATGCCTCTTTTTTTGTGATTCTTCTGACACGAATCACACCCTGATGAAGGAATTCTTAGAGGATTTCTATTTCAAAGGTGCACAACAGGTCAGGTTTGGAAATGATACTTCGGCAAGTGTTAAGAGATGTGTAAGGAGTTATATCATTACAGAATTTAGAAAAGCTTTCATATGAAGAAAGTTACCTCGTTTGAACTGAATGATGTTGTCTACGATTCAGATCTGTTCAAAAGCAAGGCACAGATATTGGCCTATATGGACTTATCATTACAAGAGAATTTTGAAAAATTTAGAAAAGAGAGAGGTCTTTGTGTGTGTGTGTGCAAAATTAATCTGTATTCACAACAAGTGTATCACTCGACTACAATCTTCTTTTGCAGATATCGGTTCTTTACCAATTGCAGCAAGCGATTTATGTACATCAGACGTTGATTTAATAGGCATATTAATTGTTTGTAAAAGATACGGATATAAAACCTTAAATGAGCAATAGTTTCGTCAATGCTAAAGTTTGGGGGAATGAGGTCTGAACGCATGCACGAAATTTTACTTATCAATGAGAAGATAGAGGGTAATCATTCCAGCGTGCTTCCACCCTATACGGAGTCCGACAAGATAGGCTATGTGCCTGTCAACTGGCAGCATTCAAGCCAGGCTCTTTCCTAGAATACAGCATGGATATATTACTGTAGAACAGCACTTCTCAAAATTGCAATACTCGCGACCCAACATTCAATCATTATTTTCATCGCGCCCCCTCCCCCATACAATAACAATGTACTGAATTCAATAAAACTATACTTTGACGCTAAAACTACGATACGACTTTAATCTCTTAAGCCCCCGTGTATATAAACGTTTCTCTAAGCCAAAGCCTGTATTTCTCCAGACCTATATATACGTTTTTCCGAAGTACGATTTTTTCTGTGCACTGCTATCCGTAAAATTATTAAAAGACTTTGGAATGCAATTAAATGACCTTGGCAATATTTGCGAAGGATTTACTTTTTCTAGATTATTTTTACTCCTTTATTCCTCCCCCCTCCCCCAATACATCACATATGCGTGCCTACGTGAAAAACGGTTGGCTTTGGGAAGCGGCAGTCAAGGTTTAATTATAAACCGCACAAAAATTATCAAGATAAGTGTTAATTTTTTTTATAAATTATATATATGACAAACTCGTGGGGTCACTGGTAATTAATAAACTTGTTTTTAACTTAGAATTGTTTAATTATTTATAAAATACATTGTGTAGCTTTGATATATTTATAAATGTAATATATCAGTGTAAATGTATATTTTATTTTTTATTATGTCAGAATGTATTTTGTTTGTTTACTTTCAGTAAATTAATAATTTTTTTAAATAATCTTTTGTTCTCGATCTTTAAATAGGCTCGCCCCCCCTTTGAAGAGTTATCACGCCCCCCAACGGGGGCACGCCTCACAGTTTGAGAAACACTGTTGTAGAATTAAGAGGAGGATTCTATAAACACGACACAACCCTTTTATCTATAGGGTTAGCCCCACAGTGTCGGGGACTCTAAGACATCCCAAGGGAGATTTACCACAACACAAATTTTATCAGCGCGTTCCCTCCGACCCCTCGTTAACAAAGATATGTGGGCCAAAACGAATGCAAAGTTATGTCTAGAATACTATTGTGTTTATTACGGAAAGCCGCATTTGGCAAAAATGCGAGTTTGCAAACAAATGGTGTTATTCAAAATAAATATACTAGTTAAGCATCGAAAAATTAAATGAAAAACTAGCGCGAAACAAATAGGATACCAAATCAATGCTAAGCAAAATAAAAAATTAGCTATGTTTTAATAACAAATAAACAGTTACAAAACAAAGAAAAAGTTTTGTTGTAGTTATTTAAAAGTTTGAAACATTGTGCAGAACAAAAAAAAAAAAAAAAAAAAAAAAAAGGAAAGAGAAATTTGAATGACATCCACGGAAAGGCAATGCACGGAAGCCAATGCACGTTACATCTGCAGATGCTCAAATAACTACCATTGGCACTCAGAGGTTGCCTAAATAAATATTTAATCATTAAAAAATGATTTACTAAAACAGATGATAATAACCCAGAGCCCCCAACGAAACAACCCAAGTAGGATTCACTGTTTCGTGAAAAGTTTCTCACAGACTTTAATAATTCTTATTTCTTATAAAAATTTAAAATTGTGCACAAATTGATGAAAATTTGGGTATTTACAATATCAATAAATCATGCAAAAGTCGGAGGAAAACGAAAAATTTGGATTTTAACCACTTAAAATTAAAAGCAAAGTTACAGATATCAAAAACATAGACCAAATCCAAAATACAAAGGTTTTCATAGTTCAACAATGCATATAATGTCTAATAGAATTACTGAAAAAAGATATGTAGTAGCACAAATGTACACAATTTCTGCTAAACAAACGTAATCTACGGTAAACACGCAGGTAAAGGGTGCATCTAATTAAACATACACACACAAAAGAAAAACATCAGGTTCCATGTTCCCTTTGACATATTCTCCAATGAATTACTCAACCTTCTCGATTAAATTACTTTACTTATATTTGTTTCTGTTGCTCATGCCACCTACTTGGCAGTGCCAGATCGATTTCCATGAAATCTATCATGTCAAGGGGCTTGGTTATATGCCTTGCCTTAGTCGTTAGCTGACTACTATGAGATTTGGCTCGTTTCCATTCTAATTTTGAGGGATAACACCCTGAGAATGATCAGAGGACACCGTTCTTCCTTTCCCTTCCACAAACTTCACAAAAGGCCTTGTGGCTCGACGGCTATTTAGAGTATATCCCTGCCGCAAAGGCACTGCGAATTTACAAACATCCATGCCTTCTCAGGAATTCGAACCCACTCTCTACGACAAGAAAATTAGCGTCACTAACCACTACAATGAATGGGGGCTGAAATATAGCTTGCATATTAAAGTTATATTTACCTCTTGAAAAGATATTAATTTCAAGATTTATTCCATTTAATCTTATGAAGTGTGCTGAATTGCATTTCAAACAGAGCATAATTTATGAAGACAGTAGAAACTCCGATTACTGTTTGAGTATCGTAGTAAAGAATTTTATACTCAGTCAAACGTATGAAAATATAAAACCGTATCCCTAAGAAGCGTGTAGAAACTAGTCTTATTCATTCGGATCATATTTAAATTTTTTTTTTATTTAGTTCTTTTAGGAAGATGTCTTTCCCTCTAAATGACAACTTTAATCACCCCTTGAATGCTAAAGCAAAGAAAAATTCTAATTTCTATGAAATATGCCACGCGACTTTCTCCAGACTGCCTTTGTTAACGTCACATATGCGTATTCATACAGATGAAAAGACTGTTGTTTGCGAAGTATGTGAAAAACTTTTTATGGAAGTGATCAATTAAAAACGCATTTACTTATTCATTCCAAAGAAAAGCATCATGTTTGTGAAATATGCAAGAAGGCTTTTTTTCAAATTAGTCATTTAAAAACACACATTTGCGTATTCATACCAAGGAGAAACCTCACGTTTGTGAAATATGCAACATGTCTTTTTCTCATAGTAGCACCTTAAAAAGTCACTTGCGTATTCATACTAAAGAAAGACCTTATGTATGTGAAGTTTGTAACAAATCTTTTTCTCAAAGTGGTACTTTAAACAGTCATCTGCGTATTCATACAAAGGAAAAGCCTCATATTTGTGAAATATGCAACCGGTCTTTTTCTCAAAGTGGTCATTTAAGCAGTCATATGACTATTCATACCGGGGAAAAACCTCACATTTGTGAAATATGCAACAAATCTTTTTCTTGTATTAGCAGCTTAAAATGTCATCTACGTGTTCATACCAAAGAAAAGCCTCATATTTGTGAAATATGCAACCGGTATTTTTCTCAAAGTGGTCATTTAAGCAGTCATATGACTATTCATTCCAAGGAAAAGCCTCACGTTTGTGAAATATGCAACATGTCTTTTTCTCAGAGTAGCACCTTAAAAAAACACTTGCGTATTCATACCAAAGAAAGGCCTTATGTCTGTGAAGTTTGCAACAAGTCTTTTTCTCAAAATGGTACTTTAAGCCGTCATCTGCGTATTCATACTAAGGAAAAGCCTTATGTCTGTGAAATATGCAACATGTCTTTTTCTCAAAGTGGTCATTTAAGCAGACATATGAGTATTCATACCAAGGAAAAGCCTCACGTTTGTGAAATATGCAACAAGGCCTTCTCTAACAGTCATACTTTAAAAAAACATTTGCAAATTCATTGCAAATAAAATCCTTAGTTTTTAGATAATTACTATAATTAATTTTGAAAGTCAGCATTTGTATAAAGATTTATTCACTGAAAAAATTTGAAATTTTGAATTTTTGGTACGTTTTTAAATGTTTCGTATTTTTTCAAATAAAAAATCATTAAAAAAACTTTTTTTATATTTTTGAGTTAATTATTTAGAGATAGAGAGAGGGGTTGTTATAGAGATATTCATAATGAACTGTACTCATGCTTTATCACATCATTTTTATTTTTGTTTAGTATTATTATGAATGACCTAATACTGTTGATGACTTGAATGTATTAGTCTTGACGAATTAAAATAACTTTTATTGTTTTCTTGAAGGCTCATTTCTTTCGTTCATTTAATTCTAGAACTTTAATCAGTTTTCTAATATCTATAGGAAAATTTTTAGATAAGTAAAAAAAAACACTTTTGGGGTAACTTCACTTAAATATTTTGTTCTACGTTCATTAGATTCTTCGATAGGTATTACCATACTCTGGAAAAAAAATTGTTTCGTTTTCCGAAATTTAAAATAATACAGAAGGAATTGTATTGTCGGTATATTTTATTTGCTTGCATTCCAGTTGAAATATGCACAAAGTTTTCTTACTTTTTTTCTAAAATCATTTTAAAATTAAGTGTAGTTTTCCCACTTAACATTAAATAAATTTTAAATTTACTTTAAAATAACATAATGATATAGATATTCAGGAAAGTGGCTCAGATATTTATTATGATGGATTTATCAAATGTCATGTTCTGTTTCAATCCGAAAATTTCTAGAATTTAATTTTTATTCTTTGAAAGATATATTTCGATAACGTCTTGCGATTAAGGAATTTGCTTCACTTAATAAGTAATTAGTTCTAGATATGAAAATATCATTTCTTCCTGAAGAATTTAATTTCGGTGATTTTGTTAGATTATATATAATATACTGTGTGTGTGTGTGTGTGTTTACTTCTAATATTTTTAGAATTTATTCTGATACCAGAATATTTGGAAAAACACTTAATATTAACGTTTTTATGAAATATATTTATCGAAATTAATTTAATATATTCAAGACTTTCAATTATTTTTAATTTAAAAAATATCATTTTCTGCAACTTAAATAATATGGGAAGAAATGTTTACTTTTAAAGAAAAGTAAGGAACATTTCGTTTAATGAGAATCATGGTCAAAATTTCACATTCCTAAATCTTCTATAACAATTATTTATCGAATTTATGGCATAATTATCTGAGGTAATATAAGAATGCAATTATACCAGTGTTTTTCAAACTATCAATACTGGCGACCCAATTTTCAATCATAATTTTTGTCGCCCCCCCCTGTACAACAACAATGTATTTACTGCAATAAAAATGCACTTTGAGAGAGAGACGCTAAAGTTACAATACGATTTTAATTATAAACCGTACAAATTAAAACGATAAGTATATTAAACTTTGTATATGCAACTTTTAAGTAATATATATTTTGAGAAAATTACTTAAAATATATATTACTTTTATCTACTGCATTTATTCATGGACACGAGAACAACAACATTACTTTTACTTATTATGTTATTTTTCTTTATCTAATTTTAAAATTGGAACAGATCGCAAAATGATATATTTAAATAAAGATTTATTTTTCCTTCAGCATCCATTTCTTAAAGTACAAATGTCATTAGAAAAATAGTCTAGTCTATGTTGCTCTCTATCATATCCATCACATCTGGCATTATCGGGTACATTTGCGTGAGTCTGGGCAACCTATCAGACGTCTGCGCAAAACATGTAAAAGTTTCTTGTCAGTTTTGGAAGACTAGATGCTTCTATAGCTACCGAATCTAGCTTGAATGTACATTTTTTAATTTGCACGTTAATTGTAATTCACGGTAATTAAGTATTTAAGGCAGTAGAATAAAACAAAATCATGCATACATTTTTAAGTCATAAGCAAACTTTCGACGATAATAAAGTATGAACAAGTACACAGAAGAGCATGGTTCTGAAAATTAAATCAAGGCAATATTCTCAAAAATACTTAAATTTTGGATTTACCACTACTAAAGTAAATGATAGGGAAAAAAGCCCCAGCTCGTTAAGTGTTAAAACTTATATATCTGAAGAACAACAAGTGAAAGTTGTTTTTAAAACCATGTAAAATCATTTAGCCATGTTGGCAAAGAAGTTTAAAAAGTATTTTCTGGATGAGGACAATTTGGTAGCAAGTTACGAGTGGATTAGGGATCTATTTCAAGGTACTCCAGAAGGGCTCTCAACTTCCGAAGAAAAAATATGCATACATTTCAGAATGTCAATTTCTGATATTAAACCTTCCTTTGAAAAACTTTGCTCTACAAGACAAGTCCATGGAAGTCTCTAATAATTATTAAACTTGTTCTTAATTTAGTGTTAAGAAATTATTTATAAAATATCTTCTTCAGTACTGATACATTAAACGTATACTGGCTGAAACACCGGCTCTTCACACGAGTTAATTTTTTTAAAAAATAAAACATTATTCTTGATATAATAGCTGAACTGTAAGGAAAGTAAAACTGCGTGCACGACATTGTATACAAAAATGTAAAATGATTTCTCTTTAGATAAATGCTATAATTGTAAATAATTGTTTAAAAGAACTGTAATTTTTTAAACCTCATAGAATTAGCATTTAGAACTAATGTTAAATAATGAAATAGAATATAAAATTCCGGGGAAGAATAATTGTATTACTTTTTAATATTTAAAGCAATAAGACTTCAAAATGTTTTAACCCGGGAGCAGGCGCGCACTCGATACTAACGCTAATGGTAGTGCGGGGGGACTCAATCATCCCAATCATTTGTTTAAAATTATTTTTACTGGACACAATACAAATCGGAATTCCAGTGAATAATTTAATTAAGAGAAAGTATACTTACCGGCTTTCAAGGAATGTTCAATTTTTCTTTGATGATTTGAGAAAAAATCCAATAAAACTGAACTAAAATTATTCAAAAGTGCAAGACCATAATAAAGGACGCAAATCAGAGACACTTTTCACTAATATTACAAAATGTTATTTGCTTGCAAAGCTGTCATATTTTGTTCAAGTTATTGTAGTTTTAATGAGCTTTCATGATCGAGTGAGTGAATATTAACGTCCCACTGCTCAGCTACACGAGAGCTTTTGGAGACGGACCTCGTAATTTTGAATCGTGGTCAAGTGACGAGGATGATACTTGAGCTGGCCTCTTTTAACTACCTCATCAATCCAACAAGAGCACGTTTGAGCTCTCAACAGATTTAACGTGCATCTCTCTCCTACATGGCGGGTCTTTAGTGGTACTGGGCTCGAACTCGTGACACCTTTGGTGATCAACAAATAGCAAGTTGAACTTTTTCTTTCTTGTGTCTTTTTGACAAGACGAACTGAACCTTTTGGTACACTTCTGGCTTCATATTTTAAGTTGATGGATTTCTTTAGGAAGCATTTGAAAATTTTTCCTTTCGCTTCATATTCATCGCTTTTCTCAATCAGGAATAATATGCATTCTTTCAACTTCCTTCAATAGAGATAACAGATGCCCTGCGCCACCGTTCCTTGGTTAAAAGTTCATTCAGAAAAAAATACGGATGAACTAAAAAGGATTATGACGTTTTTCACAATGGTTTATATGTTTGAGAATACTCATAAAAATATAAATCTAGGCCAGATAATCCTTCAAATCAATCAATTATTTTCCAAATATCATAAAACTCTTTATTATTATTTCAATTCCTCTAAGCGAAAAACAAAAACATGAAAGATGGGACGGAACTAATGTAGAACTAACCATATCAGTGAATTTGAAGGTCAGTCAAATGATCAGCAAATGTATTATGAATCATGTCTTCCTTTTCTTTTTCTTCAACTAATGTACAGTATTTCAATAATAATTGCAGTGATGAATTGTTTATCTTCTTAGAATTTTTCTCAGGATCTGTGTTTCGTTTTTTCTTTTAACGAGTAATATTTTATTTAAAAACGTAATAAAAAAATCTCTCATTGAGGAAATACAGCAAATTAAACAAAGTGTTTTTTAATTTGGTTTTGGGATCAAAGATAGCTATTTGATGACGGGAAAACGCCAGATGATAAATATAAGTTATATCAGTGTTGTGTATTTTTCTTATTATGGAAAAAAGTATTTTGTTTTACTTCTCTTTCCGGTTTTTTTAAAAAAAATTCTTTAAATTTTCGATATGCTCGTGCCCCCCTTGTAGGGTTATCGAGCCCCCAGGAGGCGCGCCTCACACTTTGAGACACACTGAATTATACTATTAGTAAAGGAACGGCAAAAAAATATTTTAAAACACTCTAAGGAGTATAGCTCGTAATATGTGTATATATATATATATAAGTAAAATAAATAAATACGAATTCTCCGAAAAGCATTGTTTGAGTAAGCCTCCAACTTTTATGTGCGAACCTTTTTTAATCTGTTGAAAATGTGTCACATTTTCTTGTATGGGTGTGATTGAGCTAGTTTATAAAGTGTACTTCTAAGACACATGCAGGTATTATTTTCTACATATTGTAATATACCTAGCAGTACTTTAAGTTAATCTTCATGAGTGAGAAATTGCATTTCTCCCTTGATTTAATTCTGTTACATCCAAAAAGCATCAAATGTTACATTTCAACAAGGTCAACATAGTTTATTTTGTCATTTGACAGCACAATTCGTGGTCACAATATGGGTCAATGTAATGCACAGTCGCTATCATGCTACTTATTGAATAATTCATTCTAGTTACCATTTTTATATAGATTAGGGTGCCCTTTTTATCGTTTTCTTGAATTGTCTAGTGAAGTAATTATCATCGAGCTTCCTGAATGTTTCCGCATACATCTATTGTCACAAAAATATGACATCGTTGACTGTTGGATCAATTTTGTAATCAGTTTTGTCGAAAAAGTCATTTCTATTATTTAAGATTTATTGAAATTATAATCTATTTTCTTATTCATACGTTATTTCTGGTGAAAATACTGCAAATAAAAAACCAAGAAACAAATTCCAAAATTTCAAAATCAGTGTGTTCACCAGTTGAAAATCAGGGATCGGTTAACATTAAGTGTCATCTCTACTTTTTTTCGATGAACGGAGCTTTTCCGTTTGTATTAAAATTCACTCAGATACCGGTGAGTTTCGAATCCAAAAAATAAAATTATTCAAAGATTTATATGGTGTATAACATGCATAATATGTATGTTGGATGAATAGCTATGTTTTGTATTTTTATGTTAATAAATACTTTTATATAATGCACACAAGCAATATAAAATAAAACTCTGAATCTGTATTTTTGAGCTCTATCCGCCAACTCTGCATCCATTGCCACGGAATCAAATTATTTCAAATATTTTCAAGCGTGTGGCACCATTAATCATAGTGATAGATTGGTTTGGGACACTGCAGCAACAAGGTGGCCGCACCTTGATATAAATTATGCTGCATGAGTTAAATGTGTGTGGATCAAATATTTCATCGATTTACAAACTTATTATTTCATTCCTTAACTACCACGTTTATTTTGATAACATTCTCGCCACCTTTGCAAGATTCTCTATGCACTTAGATTATTTATGGCGAATTTTGGAACACTTTGACCTAAGGGCTGCGACAGTTATGTGGTCACGGTCACACCATTGAAGCCAGCAGTACAGAAGTTCAATGCATACGGACGGACAAGTTCCACCATGCAAAGAGGTTGATGCACGTGAAATATGTCGGAGCTAAAAGTCCTCCAATTGGTGTGGTGTGTAAGTTCGAAGAGGTAGGGGAGGGGAAGCTCAGGTATTGTTTTCGTCACTTAACCATGATTCCAACTTACGAGGTTCGCTGCCAGTGGACCTCGTATTGCTGTATAAATATATAGTGCGGCTTTAATACATACTCTCACTACAAATAAGATATTAAAGCTTTGGCTTAGTTCTGTTCTTGGTACGGAGATTTCAAAGCTACGATATCTGTACCAAATGCCCTTTTGACTTATTAATTGAGACTTTAATTACCCAGTTGTTCGATATGCACTCTAATTGATTACCAGAGTTAAGTAATTTTTTTTATATTTTTATCATTTAATCCCACAAATTTAACCCTACCCCCAACCCCTTTTCCACTAATTCATCTTAAGTTTCACTTTTGAAGAAGTACAATTCTTCTGCATCGCAGTGAAAGGCAATGCTTCAATACCCGCTGAATCTATTTGCGTTGTACATTTTTTTTAAAATTGCAATAGTGAATAATATTTTTTACAATGGAGAGTGTGTTATTATTCGTTAGATTCTGGGTTTTTTTCTTATTTTTACTTGATTACATTTTGACACATAGACCCTTCCAATAAAAATCTACAGGCTAAAATCTGCACTATGCGAACTTGAAACCACGACGTATTTAATATGTATTTTCCCCCTCTACCCATAGTGGCCGCGGTAGCCGAGTGGTATGGGTATCGGACTGTGGCTTGCTTTGTCACAGGTTCGAGCCCAGTACCACTAAAGACCCGCCGTGTAGGGCAGCGATGCACGTTAAATCTGTCGAGAGCTGAAACGTCCTCCCGTTGGTGTGGTGTGGAAGTTAGGAGAGGGGGGTGCCAGCTCAGGTGTCGTCCACGTCACTTGACCATGGTTCAAAATTACGTGGTCCGTCGCCAAAAGCCCTCGTGTAGCTGAACAGTGCGACGTTAATATTCAATCAATCAATCAACCCTCTACCCATAAGTCATATGTGGCCTTCCCAAGAAATGCGTTAGGCTGAACGTAAGAGGAAATTGTTCTTCAAGTTTTATTTTAATTTGCGTCACACCCTGAAGCAAATGGAGGACTATTGTCAATAGACCTCGTTAATTTGAACCATGGTAAAAGAAGGGGATGAGACACTGCATCTAACTGACTTTTCTACAAAATTCATATTACTGCCGTAGGAAAACTTGGAGCGTGAAAAAATTTAACGGTTTTCATATCCAACATGACGGGGTTTTTTATTGGAGGTCAAGATTTTTATTGGTTATTCAAGAAAGCCTATTTATCACCTCTTGAAAGAGATTTTCAAGGAAAAGTGTCATTCAATGAATCCTGTTTATAGGTATTTTTTATATACAGCAATTTCGGGACAAATCAAATAACTACTGAACCGTGCTTGATTTTCACTAGAAAATAGTCAACCCAACCGTCTTGAAACAATCTATTTTCTTCGAATATTTTTCGCTTACATGATCTGAAAGATAGTTAAAAATTAGTTCCACTCATAAAATGGTTGCCATTTCCCTGTTGTTTATTATCACTAAACAGAAAGAAAAGAATATCAATTCGCACCCATGCGACATGGACAGATAAAAAGCAAAATTGATCTTTTTGATTTTTTGACAAAGAACTTCTCACCAAATTTTCAAAAATAAATGAATTTCTCAGAGCAATGTGCCATGACCGGGCCACTTAAAAAGTCCCCGTGGGCCACATGCGGCCCACGGATTGCAGGTTCAGTATCGCTGGGCTAGATTGTATGCCTGTCGTTAGGCGTTAGCTTTGACCACCATGAGATTTGGCTCGGTTCCAAGCTAATTTTAAGGGAGATTACAGGGGTTAGGAGACACGGTTTTCTCTTCCACTTCAACCAACCTCGCGAAAGACCTTGAGGCTAAATGGCTGTTTAGCCGGCCTTGCGTCGAAGGCACTGTACATTTACAAACATCCATGCCTTCAGAGATTCAGACCCACTCCTTGCGACACAGCAATCTGCGTCACGAACCCCTATACTGGATGGGCGGCTTAATATAATTCGTATATTAAAGTTATATTTACAAGACCTTATAAACTATTATTAATTTAAAAAATCTACGTGAAGTTCATTTTGAAAATATTCCTCATGCATGTCTTCAACTTGTTTCATTTTACACAAATGCTATCAGAAAGCCACCGAAACTCTGGGAAAAAAACTGAAAACAAAATCGGGTTCTAATTCTTTATTCCATTTAATCTTGTGATGTATACTAAATTGCATTGTATAAAGAGCATAATTTATGAGGACAGAAGAAACTCCGATAATTTTTTCAGTGAAATATTAAAGGATTTTTTCTCATTCAAAAGTATAGAAATATAAAACGGTATTCGTAAGAAGCGTGTAGAAACTGTTTTTCTTTTTTCGGTGAATATTAAAAGGAACGTTTATCTAGTTCCTTTTAATATTCACTATAATAACTCTAAACTTTCCACCGTCATTCCAATTCTAAAACCAAACAAGAATGCTTCAGAGTGCAAAAACTATAGGCCAATTTCCCTCACCAGCACCCTCTGCAAGCTCATGGAACGGGTTATCCACCGTAGTCTTATGAACTGGCTCATCGAAAACAAAAAACTTCACTTCTATCAAACAGCTTTCCGAACCCACCATAGTACTACCGACCAGCTCTTTTACCTGAACCAGTCGATAATTGACGGTTTTCAAGAAAAGCCTCACAAGAAAACTTTTGCAGTTTTTTTGGACATCTTAGCAGTCTTTGATAAAGTTTGGCGTCAAAAACTGGTCCATACTATCCAAAGCACCGGAATTAATGGCAAAGCGTTATTGTGGATAAATGATTTTCTCAGAGGAAGAAAATTTTCTGTTAGATTTAACGGGGCACTTTCAGAATCTCACAGAATGTGGGCTGGAGTTCCACAAGGCTCTGTCTTAAGCTCCTTGCTCTTTCTCATCTTTATGAACACCATCCACCATCATATCCGCCCAGACACAAATATCGCCTGCTACGCTGACGATATTGCTGTATGGCACTCACACAATGACATTACAGAATCGGAAAAGGCCCTAAACACAACACTGAAAGGTATTGCTGAATTGGCAGAGAATCTTAACCATCACACGGAGACAAAAAAACTACTGCATCTTCTCTACCGATAGACGACACAGAAGCAGTTTTAATGCTAATATCAATATACAGAACTCTCAAATCAAAAAAGTCGACCTACCCACCTATCTTGGAGTAACCTTAGATCCCGAACTCCGCTTTTCAAAGCACATCAAACAAATTGCCAACAAAGCTCTTGGAAAACTGAATTTTCTTCGAAAACTAAGCGGAACTTCTTGGGGCTCAAGACCTCAAACCCTAAAAAGCACTATTTGCACTGTTATCAGACCAGTTTTAGAATATGCGACCCCAATTTGGACTCCGGCCTCTATTTCTGTTAAGCGGAAACTTGATTCTGTACAACACAGAGCTGCCAAAATTATTATTGGAGCAGTGTCATCAACCAATAATGAAAAGGCCGAACAAGAATGTGTCCTGCCTCCGCTAGAATGCAGGCGCAAACTTGCCACTATCAAGTTCACTAATAAACTACGCTCATATGGTTTGGACCATATCTCTAGAAGAGTTTTTGATAAATGGAAGCATTCTACAAGGCTCAAAAGATCTTCGACTCTCCAACTTGATTGTGAAATCAGAAAAGAACTCTATTTGGATCATTCCTCTTTGGAGTTCCTTCAGGAGCCTTTCATTCCAAAAAACCCACCAAAGAACACTTGTTTCGAATTGGAATTGTTGCAGCCATGTTCCAAAAAAGAAGACCTTGTAGCTCTCAGACAAAAAGGACTTGAAACGATAGCAATACTCTCTCAAGATAACTTTACAATCTCCTACACCGATGGTTCCTCAGACAGATCCCTCAGCAATGGAGGTGCCGGAATCATCCTACTCCTCCCAGATGGTAATAACTACAAACACAAAATTAACACAGGCATAATCGCCTCAAACTTCACAAGTGAAATCATGGCAATTAGAGAGGCCCTTTTATTATACCAACAAGACCCACATGTTATTGATTCTACAGAAGGATTAGTAATCTTCTCAGATTCTAAATAAGCTGTAGAAGCCATAAGAAACGGAGAGACCAACATCTCCTGTGATATTATTACCCTTCTAGAACAGCTGCACAATAAAAGAAAATCCTGTATCCTGCAATGGATACCCGCACATGTCAACATTGAGGGTAATGAATGTGCAGTTATATATATATATATATATATATATATATATATATATATATATATATATATATAGCCTCGCCAAAGAAGCTAGAGACATCGAACATAAGTGCACCCCCAACATACTTGATGATGCCAACGCAGTAGCCAAACATAGAATTATGAATCACACTTTTAAAAAAACCCTAGTTACGGAATTTGACTGTCCCCGAATTATAACATCCACATTGCGAGATTGAGAACTGAACACCTTAAGGGCATGAAGATTCACCCAGACAAGACAAAATTATATGTTCAATGCAAACACTGCCCAGATCTTCAACTCACGCCCAATAACATCTTGGAATGCCCAACCGTCGCAACAAAGTGATGGGAGGTCGCCAGTCCCCAAAGTTATAATTGCAGTTTTTACATTTGCCCTGTTTACAAGAAACGGAATTCGGTGGAATGTGTTTTTCTTACCCCACCTCTGAGGGCGAACGTTAGCAAAGGGTGCCACGTTCCCACGCCTAGAAGGGCATTGTACCCATAAAATATCGGGATATCGGGGTGTGTCATTAGAATTTCCCGCGCTTAAAATGTCATTGACCGTGGTGCGGTAACTTTGCGCTGGTTCCGGACCAATGAGAGAAAATTAAGCGGACAAAGTAAAGAGTCCGCTCTAGTATCTGGAAGTGATGAGGACGCCAAATAAAGACGGGATGCACCACGATTTCACGGACTCACACACACTTGGGACCCAGAGACACTACTTAAGAAATTAGACCCAGGCCTTGAACTGGACTCCGCGGGGCTTCGAGCGGCGACATGTTTCACTCCTTTTCCATCCTCCCCTTTTCAAAGCTAAGTAGAATTTTGTTATAACCATTTGTACATTTATTTAAAATTAATCTTATTAATCATAAAATAAATTAATTGTTAATTTAAAGAACGGCCTTTTAATTTAGTGTACTGTTTTATTGTCTTTAAAGGATTTAGTGTTTAAACTTAAGCTATGATGCGATGTAACGTTAAGAACCTGGAAATTTAGAAAATGGATATATAGGAAATAAATAAATCAATTAAGTTAAACAAGCGTCGCATCATAATGGTACCGTGACCAGATATTAAATTTTTTTTCTTTGCACTATCATTTGGTGCCGATGACCAGTCGTCGGAAATTTTCTTTTTTTTACATCCTTTGATGTTGTAAACTTTTCTTGATGGATCACCAAAACAAAGTGTTATCTCGTGTGCTATTATGTTTTATCTATTGCTGGAATTTGATACTTGTGAATTTTTTTCTTGTAGTTTTGAGAAGAAGAAGGGTGCAAGGTGCAGCACAATGTCGCAGGTACTGGTGCTCTTTGATTTTTTTCTTTTTTAACATTGATGTAAATTTTTTTTCTCTCTATGCATGTATTTACGCGAGAGCCGATTATAGTTAAAAGTTTTATTTAAATTTAGGAGTTAATGAATTTCTTTTACCCTGCACGAGTGCTAGAATTTTGTTTTAGTTAGAATTTAACGGTTTCCGTTGCGATTTAATCTCCCTAGAAATTTTGTCTTAATTTTTTTAAAAACATGCCACGTACACGACAATCAGACCCCCTATTGACGCAAACGGCGTCCGAGAAATTTAATCTAATTGATCTGATCCCAATGTACGACGGAGGTGAATCGTTAGGAATACGTAGGTTCCTAAAAAAATAAATGATGTTGCGAATTTAGGCAAGTGGTCAAACGACGAGAAAGTTACTATTCTGAAATTAAAATTAGCGGGAATAGCTGAGGAATTTTTTTTATCCGACCCAACCCACAGTCAATTGACAGAATACAACGATATCGCAAGAATTCTTATTAAAAGATTCGAGAAGGCCGTCCCTCTGTCAACGCATCTACAGTTATTTTCATCATGCATCCAGGGTTCTTCTGAGAGTGTACAAGAATTCGCAGCACGCATCAATAAACTGGGAACACAGATATTCCAGTCAGGAAATTCGGCTCAAAACACTGCGGTGAAGAACGCGAACGACCAATTACTACAATCACGTTTCATAAGCGGTCTGAGAAATGACATCCGTCGTTTTGTACTCTCACGCGATCCTTTAAATTTAGATGAATCAATCAGTGCGGTGTTGATCGTGGAACAGAATATGAAATTGAATCAGATAGCTAACGACAAGAGATCCGCTTTGTCGCCCGCACAAACGGAAAATTCGGTCCTTTCAGCATTGACGGATAAATTGGAAGAAATCAACTTAAGAGTCGGGCGTCTACAGAAAGCCAGTTCAGTTACTGCTCGTAAAACAGGTGGGAATTTTTTTAACAGAAGGGAAAATGTTTTCAAATGTTTTTTATTTTGGCATTCAAGGACATAGACAAGCGGAGTGTAGAAAGAAGAAGAGGGACATTCGTTCAGCCAATTACCAGCCCCCCCCGGAGAAGTGCCGTTAGCGATTTTTTTTGTTTCACGTCACCCCGGCTTCGATGGGAGGCATGTCCATTTCCAAGAATCGGCATTTCGCGATAATTACTCAGCCCCCAGGCATCCGGCGAGAGGGACACACACGACTTCTGGGAATAAGGGTTTTCAACGCAATACTAGAAACGACAATTTAAACTTCCGTGGAGAAAGCCGTATTTAGATGTTTTACAATTGGTAGAGGAGCGGTTTTCTCTTATTAAATATCGAGATAATATATTTGATCTACCAATAATAAAATCTAATGTGAAAGATCACAAATTCAGAATTTTAATTGACACGGGTGCATCCGTTTCTTTAATGTCACATTCTTTTTTCACTCAAATAAAAAATGAAAATTTTAAGGAATTTAATGTTTCAATTCAAATTAAAGCAGTAAGTGGAGACACGGTAGAGATCATCGGTTACTACTATAAAATACAATTGTCATTAGGGGAATTTCAATTTCAACATATTTTTTTATAACTAAGCAAGATATTAACGATAATTATTGCGCTATTTTGGGATACGATTTTTTGAAATTATGGGATGCAGTTTTAGATATGGGAAAAAACCATTTGTTAATTAATAAATTTTCATTTCCGCTTATCCATTATTCACTCCCTCAGCGTGTTGTCCAGAGTAACTTTATCCATGGATTTTTAAAACACAAAACGAGTGTGGGTCCCCATTCGGTCACAAATGTTCGTATACATGTTGAAACATTACCTAATTCGACGTCATTGGCCACTATTCAGAAAAAAACAAAAAACATTCATTTAACTACTTCGCAAATTAATATTAATCCACAAACAAATGACACCATTCTAGAAATTAGAAACGATTCAGATAACATAATCACCCTTAACAAAAACATGAAAATAATTACTGTCAATAATTATGAAGACTTTTCTTCCGATTTTCCCGTTTCTCAAGATATTTTACCCCCAGGTTTGGACAGCAAATTAAAAAACAGATTATTTCAACTTTTAATTTCGCACAAAAGTGCTTTCGCTCGCTCTACGGTAGAATTATCCGCAGCCGCTACGGAGCATCATAGAATCAGTCTACAGCATGGCTATCCCATTAAATGTCCGATTTATAAAATTCCATTTAATTTAAAAAACGAATTTCGACGTCAGATAACAGATTTAGAGAAGGCGGGGATCATTTCGAAATATAATTCTCAGTATGATACTCCGGCCTTGTTTGTCAAACAAAAAGAAAAATGGTGCCTTGTTCTAGATTTTCGGAAACTTAACGAAATAACTTTGACTCAAGACTTCGTTATTCTAACATTGGACGACATTTTGCATGAAATTTCGGGTTCAAACTATTTTTCGGCTTTAGACATGAAGTCAGCATTTAATCAAATTCCACTACACTTTGCAGAAAGGCATAAGACGGCATTCTCTACTCCCGACGGTGACAAATATGAATTTAACAGATTATGTTTCGGTTTAAAAAACTCGCCTAAAGCTTTTCAATCAATTGCACAGGAGGTCCTTGGAGATTTATTACACAACGGAGCCTTGGTTTATATAGACGACATTATTTTATTTACTAAAACCATAGATGAACATTTTGAACTACTGAGTAAGGTTTTGAACGCTTTGAAAGAATTCACTTAAAATTTAACCCGAGTAAATGTCAGTTTTTAACAAAGAGTTGTAAATTTTTGGGGTTTGTGGTAATGCTGGAAGGCATTCTTATAGATAAAGATAAGTCCGTATCAATTAACGAGTTTCCAGTTCCAACGGATCAAAAACAAATTAAATCTTTCTTAGGGTGTTGTAATTTTTATAGGAGATATATTAAGAATTTCGCAAAACGGGCACTTCCCTTAACGAATCTATTGAGAAAATACACTCCATTTGAGTGGACATCTGAAACGCAGGAGGCATTCGATGATATTAAGAAAGCCATATTGAATCCACCGGTATTGGCACTACCTGATCAGAACGCAGAGTTACAAATAACAACGGACGCTTCTTCTCGCGGCATAGGGGCAGTTTTAGAACAAAAATATCCTAACTCTGAAGTTAAACCTTTATAGTTTTTTCAAAGAAATTAAATCCCTCACAATCTAAATATAACGCAACGGTTTTGGAATTTTTCGCGATATATACAGCATTAAATTTTTTTAGACCTTTCTTGTTAGGCAGAAAATTTAAGGTTTTTACTGATCATAAGCCTCTTGCAGGATTTCTTTCTAATAAAAATCCCTCTTCCAAAATTTTGCGTTGGAAATTGGCTCTGGAAGAATTTAATTACGACATACACTACATCAGGGGCTCCTTAAATTCAGTCGCAGATCATCTTTCCCGTTATATTAACAACATCACAATAGCTTTACCGAACTCTAAAGAACTTATTAATATGCAGCATGAAGATTCTGTTTTAAGCACTATCATACAAAAAATTGATCAAAATGACGTTAGCCCACAAATCAGCAACTATTTTATTAATGGGGAAGGTTTGTTATGTCATTTGTCCAAGCGTCCCTCCAGATCACCCAGGTCTAACACCACTAGAAAGCAAGTTTGCATTCCACATTGTCTAAAAGCTAAAATTCTCGAATCTGTTCATTCAGAATATGGAGGGCATCTGAAACTTTTTAAAACATATCATCGACTCAGCGAAAACTTCTTTTGGCAGAATATGTACAAAGATACTAAGAATTTTGTTCGTTCTTGCACCATATGCTTATCTCGAAAAAACGCCTTTAAAATTCCGCCAGCACCTCATCAGCCAGTAGAACAAAGTAAAGAATCGGGAGAAACGTGTCATATGGATATTTTCGGTCCTTTAAAAACCACGTAATATATATAATATATATATATATATATATATATATATATATATATATATATATATATATATATATATATATATATATATATATATGTTTTATCTATGATAGATCCATTCACAAAATACATTCACATTGTTCCACTTCCGGATATTAGATCGAGTACGATTTCAAAAGCTTTCTTTGATAATTATATTGTACACAGGGGTTGCCCACATAAATTAGTCGTAGATAACGCTACATATTTTAAGAGTTCCGAATTTGTTGAATTTTTCAGAGTCATGGGTATTCATAAAAGACACATATCAAGTTATTCCGCTCACGTCAACGGTAGGGTAGAGAAACCCAATCAATCGCTAGCCAATATCCTGGCATCAGTTTCACAAAACACAAATGATTGGGATGAGCAACTCCCGCACACCATGTTAGCATTAAATTCAGCGATCCGTGAAGCTACATACACATCGCCCTTTTTCCTAGAACATGGCAGAGATATTCGATTATCTTACACTTACGAGAAAAATTCTGACACACCACAAAATATGTATGAATATGTCGCGAAACTTTTACCGTCTTTGGAGCATACTTTCAATAAAGTTTTAAATAATCTAAAAGATCAGGAGGCATCATATGTCGGTTTGAGTACGAGAGCGACAAAACAACATCATTACGATTACAAAATCGGGTCCTTGTGTTTTATAAAGACGCCTAATATTAAATCTAATTTATCTCCAAAACTCAGATCTAAGTTCGAAGATCCTTTTAGAGTAATAGAGCATTTTCTAATGTCAATAATAGGGTTCAACATGTAGAACAATTGAGGAAGAGATTTAACACACATGTCAATCGGATGATTCCATTTATTAAGAGATTCTCATATTTGCACTTGAATAATTTAGATGATTTGGGACCAGACGAGACGGAGGTTAAGGGTATTGTTTTAGGTCCACGGTATAATTTAAGGGCTCGTGCAGGCAATTCGGCTCATTAATACACTTCCGCGCTAAATTTTTTGAAGGAGACTAAACTTTTTTTTTTACAATTTTTACGCTTCTTTACTTCGAGAGCACACATAGAATGGTACCTGTCTCATTGTTGCACCTCGTTTTATGTCCTGTTTTATGTTTTAGCGAGATCAAATTTTGTACGCAGTTTTTTTAATGAATTCCTGTTATTTAATGAATTCCAGCTCAATTTTTTTATGCAATTTGTTTCATGTCTTGATTTGCTGCTTAAATGACATAATGTTGTATGTTATTAACATCAATTTTAGCTCTAGATAAAATATTTTGATGCTGTGTGTTTTATGCAATATATTAAAATTTTTGTGTAATGCAAGTGTTATTCAATATTTTGTAGATTCATGTATGCACGTCAATTTTTAATTTTATAAATTTTAAGCTTTAATCCATGTCTGCAACAAAAATCAAATTTTGGGGTCTCTGGACACCTGTCATTAAATTTGAATGTTGTTACGATACTTACATATTTAACATTTTTCATTTATTACATAATTTTGTATTGCGGTTATTATCTAGTATTTTAAATAATTTTTCATACAAAAGGTTCCTTTATTGAATAACTTAGTTTATGCTGATTTGATTGTGTATAACTGTGTACTTTCTGGTTAAATTTTGAGTTTGCATAAAATATTAATTTTTTTGGTATTGGCATTTGGTTAGAATCAATTTTATTGCTAAGTTTTGTGTTGGTGTATTAATTTTAAGTGCCCGTGTATTACTGAATTTATATCTTTGGAATTTATGCTTGTTAAGAGATGGATAGAGGTGGTCGTTTGAAATTTTTTGTCCTTTAGAAATTATATATATGTTGAAAATTAAATTTGTTTTGCTCGGGTTGTTTTGTTCTGTCATATGATTGCTAATTTTAATTTAAAATTTTCTAGTGTTTCGGTCAGGTGTTTCAATGCCGATTTAATTATTGTTTTTTTTGTTAGATATTTGGAATTTTTTTGTATGCTTAAGGTTTAGATTAATTGTGGTTTGGTTAAATGAATGTGCAGTCAATCATTGTGTCTCGGTCGCGTGCTAAACTTTACTAGGAATTGAAGGTTTTGTTTGTCGATATAGTATTTCTGTTGGTTTAGATTAATTGTGGTTGTTGAATGAATGTGGAGTCAATCATTGTGTCTCGGTCGCGTGCTAAACTTTACTAGGAATTTAACTTTTTGGTCTATGTCGATATGGTATTTTTTTCATTGATGCTAGGCTTACGTGTGTTGATTTATGTTAGCGCGTGGTTAGATTATTGAACTGAGTGTTGATGTTGATTTAATTTTTTTTTGTGGTTTTGGATTTTAATAGTAGTTCTGCTTTGTTATTTGGTAATAAGTTTTTTTTTGGTCAGATAATGGTGTTGTCAAATTTTATTTTTTGTGTACGCGTAGTTTTTGTTGACTTTGAGTTTGGTATTGACAAAAAAAAAGGAAGAGAATTTTGAGGTAGTATTTGGGATTTTGAGGTATTGAAGTGTAAGGAAAACGGCCCATCTCACGCCGGTCGCTGTCCATTCTTTTCGGAAACCTTGTGGGAGAGCTTTTCGTCCGCACCCTTTTTCGTCGGTAATTCCCCCCCCACACGCAATTTGGCCAAGGGTGGGACACTGCTTGTTGATCGGAATTCTGTTTGTCGGTTATTCTTTTTCGAATTTTCCCCTTTGCGCACCCCCTGCTGTCGAAACAGAGATAGGAAACTGAGCATTTTTTTTTCCTTTGGAGTCTTCGTTTTATCCCCCCTTGTTGTGGAATTTCTGTGTTGTTATTTCGGTTTGGGGTAGATAGGGTGTTGTTGGAATTGGAAGGATTGGTTGGTTTGTCCGCGGTGTAGACATTTCATTTTCAGTTCTTGGGGTGTTATGATGATGTTATTCCGATTATCTGTGGAGTTGTGAATAGAATTGATTAGGCGTCCTTATCTGTGGAGTTGTGATTAAAATAGTGTTGTGTATGTTTATCCTTCGATTGCGTTTTCTGAATTGATTAGGCGTCCCTATCTGTGGAGTTGTGATTAAAATAGTGTTGTGTATGTTTATCCTTCGATTGCGTTTTCTGAATTGATTAGGCATCATTATCTGTGGAGTTGTGAATAAGATTGATTAGGCATCCTTATCTGTGGAGTTGTGATTAAAATAGTGTTGTGTATGTTTATCCTTCGATTGCGTTTTCTGAATTGATTAGGCATCATTATCTGTGGAGTTGTGAATAAGATTGATTAGGCATCCTTATCTGTGGAGTTGTGATTAAAATAGTGTTGTGTATGTTTATCCTTCGATTGCGTTTTCTGAGTTGATTGGGCATCCTTATCTGTGGAGTTGTGAATAAGATTGATTAGGCATCCTTATCTGTGGAGTTGTGATTAAAATAGTGTTGTGTATGTTTATCCTTGGATTACGTTTTCTGAATTGATCAGACGTCCTGAGCTGTACAGTAGTGATTGCAACAGCGTTGTGTATTCTACATGTTTGATCTTGGGTAAATTTTCTGTTATTTGGACGTTTTTGCTTGAGAATTAGGTTGTGTATTCTACATGTTTGATCTTGGGTAAATTTTCTGTTATTTGGACGTTTTTGCTTGAGAATTGCGTTGTGATTCTACATGTTTGATCTTGGGTAAATTTTCTGTTATTTGGATGTTTTTGCTTGAGAATTGCGTTGTGTATTCTACATGTTTGATCTTGGGTAAATTTTCTGTTATTTGGACGTTTTTGCTTGAGAATTGAAGGATGGAAATAGTGATCGTTTTCAATTTATCTTTAGTGTACTTGAGCGATGGGGAGAAACGGCGCGAAGTCCATTCATTCCGGTGACTCCGCCGAATTTTTTTTCTCGTGGGGACTCCCCCCCGAGGACGCTTCGTATCAAGGGTGGACATTGGGGGCTGGGTGGAGCTCTGCTTGTTGATTCTCTCTGGCACATTGGTGAAATTCTTTTAACCCCGCCCCCTCCCTTTTTTCTGATTATCGCTGGTTTGTTGAAGTACAGCTCTAGATTGAAAATTGTTTACTTGGATTCTACGGCCTATCCACGTCGTGTAGTGAAATTCATGGATTGTTAACCTGCTCTGACACTGGCACCGCCTCTTAGTGCTTATTCTTTGGATCTACATTGCAATAAGGATTGATGAGATAAGTTTTGAGATGGCTGTGTTGTTTTTTAAAGTAATCTAAATCAGTTAAAGGTCCTTTTCGATTGTGAAATTGTCTTCTAACATACAATTGTGAAATTTTCTTCTAACATACAATTGTGAAATTTTCTTCTAACATACACTTGTGGAGATACGGTACATTCGGGAAACATTTTTTTTCTTCTTCGGGGTCAGATACTCAAAATTTTTTTTTGATGTAGAGAAGGTTATTTTGAGTTATGGATTTGGGAAAAGGAAAAATTGAGTTGAATTATTTATATGGTGTGTTTGCGAAAGTTGTGTGATGTACAGGAGGTTATTTTGAGTTAAGGATTTTGTGCAAAAAGAAATTGAGTTGATATAATTATACGGTATAATTGAGAAAATTGTTTTGATGTAGAGAAGGTAATTTGAGCTAAGGATTTGGTACGGTTTCGAGTAAAGAAGTTGATGAACATAGATAAGTTGAATTAATGATTGTGTGGTATATTTAATAATGTTTTGAGATGCATCTGGGAAAGTTCGAGTTGAGGATTATGTTGGATTTTTTGTAAATAAGTTGATGAGCAAAGATGGGTTTTAGTTAATGGTATTGCGGAGCAGTCACTTAATTATTTGGAAGTTGCAGATAAGTTTGGTTAGTGTTATTGAGCATGTGAGAATTTGTGTACACAAGCTGATGAGTATAGATGGTTTTAGTTAATGGTATTTTGTGGAGCAATCGTTTAATTATTTGGAAGTTGCAGATAAGTTTAGTTAGTGCTATTGAGGTATAAGATATGAACAATCTGAGGTAAAGGCATTTTTGGATTATCGAGGAATCATATTTTAAGGTTACTGAGACTTTTAGGTCGGTGTTATAGAATGATATTTGAGTTATTAATTCGATGATTTTCGATGAATTAAGTTAGCGGTATTGTTGTAAATCGAGGATCTTGTTTTTTTTTTTCTCCGTGTTTGTATATTTGTTGCGCGTATAGTGAAATACTTTGAGTTTTATTTTATCTAGACTTGATACATTGTATTACGTAGAATGTTAAAAAGTTATGTTGATTAAATAGGTGATAATTTTTTTCTCTTGGAATTTATGTTTAATTATGTGTAGCACTTGCAATAATTTTCTTTAATTAAACTACTTTACTCTGTATGTGTCGCCTCATATGTCATGAGTCGCATTATCAATTTTATGTTTTTAGTATTTTTTTTCTGAAATTTTCAACTGCATTTGTGATTTCTGGAATTCATTTCTCAAATGGGAATTCGAATGCATTGAATGTAGAAGAAATTTTTTTTCTCTCTCTCTAAGTTTTTTTTTAGTATTAATCAATTTAAATTTTCTTATATAATAGGATTTGCATTTTTTTTAGTCTTAATTCTGCATTCTGTTTCTTGTGCTGGCGGTTGCCGGCGATCGTCCTATCGCAGGAAATGGGATGTTTTGTTTTTTTTACCTTTGTACACATTGGCGATGCATCCTGATCAAATGCACACTCATAGTTTGCAATTCTAAATTTAATTACAGTTTTTTTTCTTCTTCTTTCTTAATTTCAAATTGTAACCAATGCTTGTAATGAATTTTTTAAATTCCTTAGGCTACTCAGCATTCTAACAGGTTATAAAATTTTTTTTTACCGTTTATACGACTCGTTAATTTATAGAATTTTAATTTGGAAATCTGAATTAATTACATAATTTTTTTTTAAAACTTTCATTTGTAACCAATGCTTGTAGTGAATTTTTTTTAATTTCTTAGGCTATTAAGCATTCTCGGAGGTTATAAATTTTTTTCCACCTATGCACACCCATCGTTTCAATTTCTCAATTTTTACTTTTACTTAATTATTTTCATGAAATGTTGTTATCAATGCTCTTAGTGAACCATTGCAATTTCTTATGCTTTGAGTATGTAAAGAATTCTGCTAGTAATTTTTTTTGGTGGTCCGGGACATTCACTTCACATTAGTCGTGTCAAGATTTCGATGTTAAACGATTATGAGGTGTCTGTTTCTGGGTGCCACGCTTGAATTGTATATAGATGTTTTCACTAGCGCTTATTTCTTATCAGTGTATTTTGTTCAATACTCCTATGTGTGGTTATTGTGAGTAGCGCAGTTGTTAGATACGCAAATTTTGAATATTTTTTATGTGTTACTCTTTTTATTTTTTTATTATTTAGTGGCACACGATTCTTTGTGATTATTCGATTATTTCTATTTGTCATTTTGTGAATTGTTTGGGTGATCCATTCAGTGAATTTTTTTTTCTCTTCGTACATGAACGTAATTGTAGTTGTTGATAGTTAATTGGATTTTCCCTCACGGAATTGGGTAGGAACTTTGGAAATTGCTTATATTTTTTTTAAATTCTTATTTTAAGTTATGAGAGGTGAGAGGAGTGGAAGGTTGGTGCTTGGAGTCTACGACGGCGATCACAAAGGGCCAGGTTTTTTTTATTTTACAAAACAATTGTGGTTTCATGACTAATATGGTTTCCCTGGGAGACAACGTTTTTATTTTACAGTTTAGCAGATTTCGTTGGAGATGTGGAACCACCGGAAAACCAACAGACAGCATCACGGACGAGCCGCAGACTTCTTTGGCGGTGTGGCCGGAAAACCAACAGCCAGAGCATTGTTGTCTTATCAAGGACGCAGGAATCTACAGGCATCACGGACGAGCCGCAGACTTCTTTGGCGGAGTGACGACATACACTTGAATGAACAATGAACTCTCTTCTAGCATTGATTACATTTTTTTGTGTGCGATTAATTTGAAGGAGAGGAGGAGTGATGGGAGGTCGCCAGTCTCCAAAGTTATAATTGCAGTTTTTTCTTTTAGCATTTTGCATCAATTTTCAAAAATTATGTAAAAATCTATGAAGAATTTTTAGCTTCAATGCATTACAAATGTCAAATTTGACCTTATAACATCATAAATATATAGTAAACATGTATCAATATGTAAAAGTCATGATTTGGGAATATGTGATTTTACGACGTTCGAAAAATTTAACTATGAATTTTTGTAATTTTCAAAGCAAACACATTTTCTAAAAGTTTCAAAATTCAAAATTTTCTCTAAACTGTACAAAAGATTTAAAAAAAGTCAAAAATAAAACTGTTTTTAAGTTTTTAAACATGAAATATGTGTATTTTTATGCATGCTACAAGCTTCTCGCAACGACAAAAAGCATTACACATCTGAGTTATAATTAGTTAGCTATTATTGAAAAACCTTTGAATATTAAAGCTTAACAACTTGTCTAAACAATAATATTTGCAATGAAGTGAAATATTTAAAATATATTGTTTAGTTTTCTCAAAAACACATGTAACATAAAAATATCACTCTGAATTTTTAAAAAAATTGACATTTTGTCACAATATATGGACTCTAGTCAAATATTTTGGGAAACTCCTCAAAAAACTCACATGAATATATATAGTTACATATCAGTAACATGAGGGGAAAAATTTTATGTACATTTATACCTTATATTCTCAGAAAAAGAGGAATACAGTTTTAAAAACATCATTTTTGAAAAAATTGAACTTTTACTATGAAGTGCCGTTTCATAACAAAAATCATGAACTACAGCATGTATTTGTTTCATTTTATTAAACATTAGCATCTTTGCAATTTATTTTGGATAAAGTAGTAAACAAAAAAGTCTTAAATTGCCCAGAACAGCACTTTTCAGTTTTTTTAACGAGAAAACATCAAAATTTTCTCAAATACTGAATCAATTTTTAAACAATTTGTAGTTTTCCTAAATTACAGATATCAAATTTGAACAGAAAGCATCGTAAATATAATATGAAAATATATCAATATGGTTTTGGTGTGAATTTGAGATGGTATTTAAAAATACCTGATTATACGACGTTTCTTAAGTTTTCGTTAGGTTTTCGTAACATATTATCATTAGGTCTTGTTGTTGCAGACAGCTCCTAAGTTTAAAACTTCAAAAGTTACTTTAAACTGGACAAATTATTTCTATAACAGACAAAATAAAACTGTTTCTATGTTCTTAAACAAGAAATTTATGTATATTTATGTATGCAACAAGCTTCTCGCAAAGACAACAAACATGACATTTAATGTATCATCTCATGCCTTTCCTCAGAAACTATTAAACATAAAGACTCAAATTTTTATTTATATTAATTAGACATTATATTTATACTGAAGTGAATTTTTAAAATAAAATAGTTAGTTTTTCAAAGACAAACTTTTAGTTCACCGAACAATTATTATTATGAATTTATTAAAAATTGTAATTTTTTTGTTATGATAACTGCTTTATATTTAAATGTATTAAGAATATTTCAAAAATGTCACTTCAGTATACACAATTGCATTTAAGAAACATACACACAGTAAGTTTACACAATTTTAAAAATATAAATTTTAAACATGCATACAGTAAATTTACACAATTTTAAAAAAAATAAGTTTTTGAAAACAGAAATTTTTATATAAAAAATCTTACCTTTGTATTAAATTTAATCCAAATTTTTATTAAATATCACATAATTGTAATTTCAAGTATTTTTAAAATATTTTTAGCGTTTTTCTAAGTCTTTTAAAGTTTTAATTAGTTATTATTACTAATTATTTAAACTAAATTTAAAGTGAAAAACAGGTTTAAATTTAGGTAAAATCACTAAATATTAAATATAGCATTCAAATTAAAACACATGCTTTGAAATTTGGCACAAAAATGTTTTGCATATCTAGCACATTTAAATGTACAGTTAATATACAGATATCTAATGCGTATTAATAAAATTAAATTGAGGCTTTGCAACTTTGCTTCAGATTTAAAAAGACAATGTTTACATTTCTATCTGTCAAATGGGCGTGGTTCACTAGCTGATTATTTTTTTAAAATCATTTTAAAGTACTTCTAATTCATATAATGGCTTGTATGTTATATCAATGGAAAGCTCCCGATTAGGGGTTTATAGAAATATCAAAATCTCAAAATCGATTTTTAACCCTCTAACTGGATACCTTCCTCCTGAAAAGTTATTCCGAAAGCGTTTAACTCTTATTTTGAAGTTCGCTTTAAAAATGCAACAGACATCTTTCCTTTCCCCCTTTTAGAACTTGGGAGGTCGAACGGGAACAATTTTACGACCCAGTTCGGTCCCTTTGTAAAGTAATAATCAAGAGATCAATCGTTTACAGCTAGCTGTTAAGTTACCTTGGGCAATCTTCTTTGAAAGCGTAGTGGAATTCGTTGTTTTTTTCTCCTATATGTTCAGTCACAGTAAAATTAAAACAAAATGAAAGGTAAAAAAAAGAGGAAAAATGAAATAAATAGTATGTTAGAAGTTGAAAAATAATTATATTTTCTTCAAAGAAAATTTATTTTTCTGTCATTTTTTAAAAATTAATATATATATATATATATATATAATCCAATATAAGAATTTTTTAATATATAATCATATACATATACATACACATATATATAAATTTATACACACATATACATATACATATAAACAAAAATATAAAAATAATCATATAGTTATAAACCTAAGATAACTAAAAGTAGGAAGTAGGCACACAGTATAAAGACAAATTCCTGGCCTTAGGAACCAGGATTGCAGGTTTAAACAAGTTTTGCGGCGCCAACCTTCACCTGTAATTTGTCATACTATGTACCAAGAGGAAAGGAAAGAGTTCTATACGTAAAATTTAAATATTAAGTCATTAAACAAGAATATACCAAATATATACCAAATATATATATATACAAGAATACCAAATATATATATATATATATATATATATATATATATTTATATTTGGTATTGCGATTTGAACCAGAAAAAAGCATCCTATATTCATTTTTGAATATTAGTGTAAGAAAACGCGATCACTTTCTTGTTTTTTAAAAAAAGTAATGAGGTAAAAAGAGCAAAGGCCCTATCTAATTTTTTAAACAATAACACAATAACTGGTACACACGGTGATATACATACGATGATTATATATTTATGAAATAAAACCGATCTTTCTCTATTCAGTTATATTTTTAATTTAAAATAGCATAAAAAAGGATTTCAATACTTTTAATTTATTTTAATTAAAATCATATAAAAGATATTTTTATGTTAACTGAATATTTTTCGGAAAAAATTTAAATTTTCCTTCCTAGTGTTCTCTTTTTCGAACTTCTTGTATTAAATAAAAATTCCTTTTCTACATCGGCATTTGTGATGGACGTAACAAACATTCAGTCAACAATTTTTAATTTTAATGGGGGATATACTTCTTCAAATGCGCATGACAGTACTTCTAACCATTTTCTACTCAAGTTAAATTTCTTATCCTTCTGTTTCTTTTATTACAAGGAAAAATGTCACACATCGATAACTACATTTTCACACAATTCAATCATTACAAATTTTATTGTGAGAAAAGTTCTCCCTAATTAATTTTGTGTCTTTCAAAACAGTACACTTAAAACAATTTTGTTCAGTGAAGTTGACCGACAGTTCCACAATGTATTCATACCAAATTTTAAAAACAAATTTAACACTTGAAAATGTATCCTGTATTAAATTTTTCAGTATACACAAATATTTCCTGTTGTAGGGAAGATATAGTATGAGATGTGGTGTGCGGTTGTGAAAGAATGTTTTCGTACGTGTAGACTATTTTTGAAAATTTAAATATCACTGAAGCTGATCATATAACTGCAAATGAGCCTTATTTTAATGTGTGCTGGTATCAAAGTAAAACACTTTACAATATTAAACAGCCTATGGGCTTATACTCAACATCAAACTATTCGCAAAATGGCTTACAACTTCTATTCAAATTGTAAAGAAACTGAAATATAAATATATCTTACTGCAGTAAAAAATATTCATAATAGGTAAATATCCTATTCCTCCACTTATTTCAGTACATTTTAAAAACTGTAGCTGAATGCAATTTTTTATACTTATAAACGAGGCATAAAAGCTCACACAGTCGTAAAAATGTCTTTATCATTTTTAAATACACTGCTATAAAACGTATATGGATTGTAAGATCAGTTGTAAAATCCTAAAAGCTTTTAGAGGAGCTAAAAACATGTAATTTTGGATTGATAAAATGTTTAATATAATACACAAATATACATGTTATTAAGCAAATACATTTGAAAAATCAAACTTCCTTCTGAAATAAACGTAATTGAAAGAAAAATGTTTAATTGCAAATGAGTGGAAATATATGTTTATCTAAGGGGTATCCCCAAAGTGAGGTAATTCTCAAACTTAAGACTCAAACTCAGAAGCACAACAATCCATGAGGGCCAGGAACTACTGTGCCCATCATAATACACGTGACCATTGGACGCTGAGGTGCAAGAACATATGTCCCGATTTGGTGGTCAGTCTGAAGAGAGACCTTCAGTGTTTAAGACCCGAAGCAAGCTTGGTACTCATTTATCGACCCAATGTAGCGGGGATGAAAGGCAGAGTCGACCTTGCGCAGCCAGTTAATAGAACCCCAGACCTGTGGTGTGGAAGCACTATACACTAACCCTCAATCCTATTCGGTGAAAAATAAAATTTAATGTGTCTTTCTTATTTAAATCCCTAATGAATGAGGGAGTCCAAACTTTTTTTTTTCATGTAAACTGTTTAGATTGAAATGGTTAATTATGAACATTTCACAAGTTGGATAAATTAAAATTAACCCTTATAGTTTACATAAATTTTTAAGGGTGAAAAAGGTGTATTTCGGCTGCACGAATTAATTTTAAAAGGAATACGGTTACGAAAAAGTAGTACAAATCTATCCAAAGTAGGGTTGGTTACCTTAGATATTGTCAAACACAACAATGTATTGGAAGCCAATTCCACCATTCGTTGTTTTAAAAATGTATGGAAAATTACAAGATTTATTTTTGCATTTGTAATTTGTATATATATAATTTTTCCTGGAAGCTTTAAAAGCTAGAGCGGCATCCATCAAAACCGCGGTTCTCTCTCTGTTTTTCCAGATCGCCCCTGACTAAGCCGGCTCTGCCATAGTAAGTGAAAATGCCGGATTTTTTTTGTCAAGATCATTTTATAACAGACTGCATTTTTCATGTATTTTAGATGGTCGTTTTATATTTTCTACATCAATATCTTAATGTCTGAATTTAAAATTAAATAAAATTCTTGACATTCGCATCAATGACCATGATAATTTTTATTAGTATATGAATGTGTCATCAAACGATTACATGACTAATATTAACAAATTATTTTAACCATTTAATTAATATTAAGCATAACATAACGCACACAAATTTTCTGAACTTTAAAATAAACATTTCGAAAACTACTTCAGATATACTCAAAATTTTTTATTCCTACGCTTTAGCGCTTCTCAGTTTTGCTTCTATGTAAGAATTTATTGTAATTGTATATTCATCAATTTTTTGTAGTATATTTTTTGCTCTTAGCATGCGGTTTTCAACTGAATTGTATGAAACCTTCGAAATATATTAAAAGATACCAAAGAAGCTATATAATAAAATTTGAAATTTTTATTATACTCAAACAATTGCTAAAACTTATGGTAAATAATTTTTAACTGCGCGATGCATTTTTTTTCGAAATTTCAAATGGAATTTCTAACATAAAATTTCTAGCTTTATAAGGTCGAGATTTCAAAAAAAATATCCAGATTTTAATTACTTATTCAGTTAGCCTTTAAAAAAGATAAATGTTAAGGTATTTTGTATAAATAGATATTTTTGAACAATATATAATTCGAATGTTTTTCAATAGCTCGAATTTAAAATTGATTTTTATATTTATTTATATGCATAAATGTCTACTGTAAATGTTTCCGTATATTTTTTATTACCATTTATTCAAACATTCAAGTTATAAAAAAAATGTGTGAAAATCTTCATTCATGTTGTCTTTGATGTAAACTGAAATTCAAGCACTTAAAATTCAAATATAATTCGGTGTATTTTAACAATATATAACTAGGCACTGTACTTAAACTTCCCTGAACACTTGGGCTTTGTGTGAAATCTAAAAAAAAAACTAATAAATCTTAATTAGTTTTATTTTTCGTTATTTTTTTATCAAAGTGTAAGAAAATGTTTCAAATGATTTGATGAAGTTTAAATTTATTCATTTTTAGCGGTTGGAAAATTGAAAAGGTTTCAAATTTTAAAGAGTTAGGTGTGTTATATTAATTTTTTCGGTATCTTATAATAAAATAATCATGTTTCAAAAACTGAAAGCTTTAATTAAAATAAGAAAAATGAAGCGAAAGAATATACTTAAAAAAGATAATTTGTCTAACTATATAAAATAGCAGATTGCATTGACACGCCCCAACTTGTTACAGTTTCAGATTAATATGAAACCAAAAGGGAATTGTAACATATTTTACTTATGCGTTGGGACTTTACAAAACTTTAAAAAAACGAGGTAACAAATAAACACTTCCTGGGGTCTAAAGAAATTTCTCGTCGATTTTTTACGATTGCCCCAGGGTCAAAACACGGGGTTTCCTGCGAGCCATAAAAGTTTCTATTAGTGGCCTGCTGTGATGCTTCCACCGTCCCCAATTATCTTTCAAAATGTTAAACCTTTAAAAGGGGGAAAGGATTTCAGAAAAGTGCGGCTAATCCGCTTTTGAAAACGTTACTTGAAGGCAGAAAAATCAGTGCAGTCCATTTTCGAAGCATCTTTACACTGACGGAATTTTCCGTGCTATCCGGTTAGAGGGTTAAAAGGGGTCTACTCTACTGACTGCCCTTAAATAGCCTTCGAGACACTAGTCCTCTCATGAAGTTGGTGGAAGAGGAAGAGAGGTGGAAGGCCCCTGACCATCCCCAGGCTGTTCTCCCTCAAAATTGGGGTGAAACAGAGCTAAATCGTTCTGTCACCTGTATGGTGTTTAAAGCTACGGTTAACGACAGGCGTCACTTAGCCCTTTGCCATGATGAATTTCGTGGGTCTCTATCAGGCCTTTGCCGATCAGGTGGCATTAGTAAAAACAACAAAAAGCACAGTTTATGTAAACTTTAGTATTGAAGTTTAGTACATGGAATAGTGTAAGTATTACAAACAGCTTTTCTGTGATTAACCTTTACTTTCCGTACATTATTTCAATTTTTATGTTTGAAACAAACACATTTTATGCATTATTAGATTTATGCATTTAGTATTGATTTTTTTTTCAGTCTCTTCCTTTGAGCAGTTGATACATGCAAGAGGGTTAGTGCACTCAACGGATCCGTGATTAGATCCGAAAAGTCAGTATGTGCGCACGTGCTCCATTCAGTTTCCAAACTCTTTTGAGGATGGTTTCGTTTTCGAATAGCAAAGGGTGTCTCGGTAGCGGTTTGGCTCGAAGGTTTAAGTTCTTTAATGTGAACTAAACTTGAGCTCATCTGATTCTAAAATTTCAGAGTTTTGAGTGAAGATAGTATTAAAATATGCGTATTATTAACATTATTTGGAACGTTTTTATTTAAAATCGTGGGACATTTTTTTCCGGTACATTTGAATTTAGTTCCGGGAAATTTGACTAAATTGCGTCTTGGATCCAATTCGATCTCATTCAAAGTCACATTGTACTAAAAATTTACAGGTGATAATCGTTTTTAAATTGCGAATGCCTAATGTGGCTTCAGTGAGGTTAATGTACAATTTAAGAGGCCATGTTAAATTGCGTAAGTTTATGTACCTTTTTTTCAGAAACTACGTCTCATGGATACAATTTATACAGTTGGTTATGAAAACTATAAATAAATCTTTAAGGAAGGATTTTGTCTTTTTGTTAAAAATTAAAGTATTTATGAATTTTTTTAAAAAATGTCTAATTTTTCCCCCCTAAAATTTAGTTTAAAAAGGCCTTATCTAAAATCGTTCGTTATATATATCTAATTCCCTCCACTAAAATGTGTAAACGTGTTAAAAGCATGTTTACTGAAAATTTTAGTATTATACAATTAGTAGTATTTGAGAAAAAGGTACTTAAAGTGGAAAATGTTACATTTTTAGAAAACAGGCTTTAAAGTAAAAATTTGTAATTCTTGAGCATTTTTTTAGTTAATTCTGGAAGCACATGAAGCATTTTCTTTACCCTCTGCTTCAACAAAAGACTCTTCTAATTTTAATTTCTTGTTTATTTTTAGCATTTTAGCTTTTTTTTGGAGGGGGGGGGGAATCTCAAGATGCTTTTGTTGAGCTACACAAATCCTACGTGCATCTAATTTTTTACAGTAGGAAACGTAATTATAACTTGCTTTAATGTCAAAATGTTTTAAGGTTCTTAATTTTGCTTTATGACTCATATTGAACTGTGCAATAGCTACATTCATACCAAATTTTAGACTTTTTAATGCATTCAATGTAGATTTTGGAATCATTGACCATATAATGTTATTAATAGACTCATTGAGGTTCTTAGTCGTTCCACGAAAAATTTTTCTTTAAAACATAGGATCACCTACTAGATCTCTAAAAATTGACTTCATTAAATTCATTATTGTATAAAGCACGTGTGTATGTTTGATCATAATGCCTTTTTTTACTTTGAGCTTCTCCCTTTTGAATCTTGCACCTTGAATTTATATTCGTAGGACACAGTCCATGCTAAGAGCTCTCGTTTGAAGAGAGAAAATGAAAATAAACAGCCCAAAAACAGCAGTTTTCATGATGTGTAGGTCATTCATTTATTTCGAATAGACATATTATAATTTCATTGAATTTCTTATATTAAAATGTCATTGAGTGAAGTTACGACTATTTAAACTTCCATTACTTAATTTATTTTTCTCTGCTTTTAGGTTTTAAAAGCCCATACACTTTTGGATATGCCTAATGCACTCTAATTTTTCCACGAACATTATATGGATTTGAGCTCATCAAAAAGGAATAGCTTCATCTAATAAATAATTCTAAATTTCGTATTTTGTCATATTATATATAATTTCAAACAGAAATATTTGAACTTTTTGAAAATATAAAAAAAAAGTGAAAATCGTTAGTTTTTAAAAAATTCATGTGCTAGACTTCTTTAATAAGTTTTTTAACATCTGAAGTGCTGTCTTGTGAAACAACAACAATTACAGTTATTTAAAAATAAATTCTGACTCAACCTGATCTAAATTTTCATCGAAAAAATATGATAGAAGGGAGTATTTTCTCGTGAATACAAAACTAATATAATAGTCTCACATTTATGACTTTTTACTACCCCAAAGTGTTCTATTTACGTTGAAGGGATGCAGAATTCATACCATGGAAAAGTAAGCGACAAGTTCAACAGGTAGTAGACAAATTTTTTTAAATCGAACCGATGAAATTGTTTTTGTTTCATCCCTGACAAAAGATGCATTTCTTTAGACAAAGGAAACTTATTCAGACTCAGAAATTTATTAGAATAATATTTTGGTTACTTTGTTGAAGAAATGGATTTTTTTTTTTTTTTTTTTTTTAGTTTTAATTTTGAAAAAAATAATTTTCGATAACTTATAAGTGTGACTTGAAATACTGACATATAACTAAGGTGCATGAAGATAATTATAGACCAACTCAGGAGTATAGTCCTAATTATTTAAGTGTAATACAAATTTTCGAGGCAAGCAGACCAACTAAATGTACGAATAGCATCTGTCTTTCACACGTATTTGTATGTGAATACAATGTAACATTTATCTACCCAGAGTAAATATTTTTTTATATCACTAAAAACATGGCGGGGAATAAATTTTTTTATAATTCTTTTCAATTAGTAGCAATGACAAAATGTTTAAAAAATTATATTAAGTCATGAAATAAGGTTTCTTTGTTTTCTGGGTCATTTTAAAATGTTTAAACCGGCATCACTCGCGGGAAAAAATTGACATAAAGTTCGCAGGGTATCTTTTACCCAAGGGTGTTTTTTACCGTAAAATTTTTATATAAAAGTTAAAAAGAAAGAAAAGTAGGAAGAACAATTTGTTTATTACATTTTTCACACGTAAACGTACTTTTTTGTCCTTTTTATAAGGGCATTCAGTACATTGTTTACCCACTCCTTTAATCTCTTCGTGAGTGCGATGTTTTAAATGGATCTTATTTTTTTTAATCCGTATCTATTTGAAAGTAAACATTTTGGAGTAAATTTTTCTATTCTGTAATCTCAAAAATTTTGAAATTTCTTTTTTATTTTCTCTTATTGTTCCAGCGATAGTTTTTTTTATTTTAAAGTTCATCTGAAAGTGGATAAGAAGTACCAGTTGTCTTCTTTAAAATTACGTTCTTCCCAAATGTTTTTGCGTCTCTGCATATAAAACATTTATTTTCAGCAGTGTCTCCCTCTTCTAAATTTGGATCGATTTCATCATTTGATTCTTCTTATCATAATATCGAAGAGAAATTCTTCATCCGAAAATACTATATTGTGTATACTATATCTATTAAATAATGTACCTACTGAATTACTTAAATTTCCCATTTCTTCATCATAACAACAATAATACGCCGTTATAAGGAAGTTTTAAAACGTGTTCATGCATTCAGAACTGTAACGGTGATTCACGCGTAGGGAATGACATACCCAAAGAGGCCGAATCCAAAAATATATATCTAGAATTCACCTACAAGCTAAGGCCACTCAAAGCCTTAAAGTCAGCTATGCGAGCTGACTTATGGTCAGTTGATCTTAAAGTCAGCTATACGAGACTATCCATTTTCCACAAACAGTTTAGAAGAAGCCTTGAAAAAAGTTGGATGGTGGTATGACATAACCTGCGTGAAAAGTGCCGGGTTTCACCAATCTTTACCAAGAGCAGTAAATAACTTGGAAAAATGTAAAGATCACTATTGGACATCTCAGGGATCTGCCACCTAGATCATGTAAAGAAGATCGACCCCTGAAGAATTGACAAATTGTAGATGGGGATATAAAATAATACTCTTCTTGTGGTTATAGTCACAAACTCGTGCCGGGCGAGACATTAGTTCGACCCCTACGGTCAATGAAGTCCCGTCATGCACAACGGCTAGTGTACTTTAAATCTGCAGATACTCAAATACCTAAAACGTTGACAAGTAGAAGTTGCTTGAAAAAGTACTCCTTTATTTTTTTAAATGCCTTGCAAACACAGATGTTAGTAGCCAAAAGAAACAACCCAAATTGGATTCAATGTTTCGTTAAAATTTCTCACAGACTTTGAAATGTTAAAAACCGGAATTTCTTACGAAAATTCGTGCACTAATTGCTAAAAATTAGGTGATTTACAATAAATAAATAAATCAGAAGTTGAAGGAAAGTGTAAAATTTGGCTTTTTAACCATATAATATTAAAAGTAAAGTTTTACATATCAAAAACACGGATCCATTTACATATCCAAACACGGATTGCAAAATACGAAAATCTTCATATTTCACAACAAAAAATATAATAGATAATTGATTTGTTACTAAAATAAAAGAGGTAATTACATACAACGGTCAAAATAAGTATTCGACATGCGAAGAGTTCTGCATATATTGAATTAATAAATAAAACCTTTATGACAGTGTTTCTCAAAGTGTGGAGTGCGCTCCCTGGGGGGCGCTAGCATATCGAAAATTTAAAGATTTAAAAAAATAACTGGAAGAAGTAAAACAAAATACTTTCTTTCATAATAAAAAAATACACAAAGACACTGATATAATTTATGTTGGTCATCTGGCGTTTTTCCTTCATCAAATAGCTATCTTTGATCCCGAAACCAAATTAAAGAAAAAAAACATTTTGTTTAATTTGGTGTATTTCCTCAATGAGAGATTTTTTAAATTACATTTTAACATAAAACATTACTTGTTAAAAGAAAAAACGAGATCCAGACCATGAGAAAAATTCTAAGAAGATAAACAATTCATCACTGTAATTATTATTGAAATACTGTACATTAGTTGTAGAAAGAAAAGGAAGACATGATTCACATTTCAGCCAGGCAGCATAATACATTTGCTGATCATTTGATTGACCTTCAAACTTACTGGTATGGTTCGCTCTACATTAGTTCTATCCCATCTTTTATGTGTTGTTTTTCGCTGAGGGAAATATTAAATAATAGAAAGTTTTACGATATTTGGAAAATAATTGATTGATTTGAAGGATTATTTGGCCAAGATTTATTTTTAGAGAAAAACGTCATAATCGTTTTTAGAACATCCGTATTTTTTTCTGAATACACTTTTAACCCAGGAGCAGTGGAACGGGTCATTTGTGTTCTCAATTGAAGGAAGTTGAAACTGATCAAGCAAAGGAAGAACTTGTTGAAAGAATGAATATTATTCATGATTGGGAAACATGATGAACATGAAACGAAACGGAAATTTTCAAATGCTTCGTAAAGAACACCATCAATTAAAATATGAAGCCATAAGTGCACAAAAAGGTTCAGTTCACCTTGTCAAAAAGACACAAGAAAGAAAAAGTTCAACTTACTATTTGTTAATCACCAAAGGTGTTGCGAGTTCGAGCCCAGTACCACTAAAGATCCGCCGAGTAGGGGAGGGATGATCGTTAAATTTGTCGACAGCTCAAACGTCCTCTTGTTGGAGTGATGTGGCAGTTAACAGCTTATACGTGTCGTCCTCGTCACTTGACCACGGTTCAAAATTACGAGGTCTGCCTCCAAAAGCCCTCGTGTAGCTGAACAGTGCGACGTTAATATTCACTCACTCGATCATGAAAGCTCATTAAAACCACAATAACTTGAACAAAATATGACATCTTTGCCAGCAAATAACATTTCTGTAATATTAGTGAAAAGAGTGTCTCTGATTTGCGTCCTTTATTAAGATCTTGCACTTATTAATCATTTTAGTTCAGTTTTATTGGATTTTTTCTCAAATCATCAAAGAAAAATTGAATAGTCCTTGAAAGTCAGTAAGTATACTTTCTCTTAATTAAATTATTCACTGGAATTCCGATTTGTATTGTGTTCAGTAAAAATAATTAAAAACAAATGATTGGGGTGACTGAGTCTCCCCACACTACCATTAGCGTTAGTATCGAGTACGCGCTTGCTCCCGGGTTAAAACATTTTGAATTATTTCTGCTTTAAATATTAAAAAGTAACACAATTATTCTTCATAGGAATTTTATATTCTTTTTCATTATTTAACATTAATTTCAAATAATAATTCTGTGAGGTTTAAAATTACAGTTCTTTTAAACAGTTATTTAATATTTTAGCATTTATCTATGAATAATCATTTTACATTTTTGAATACAATGTCGTGCACGCAGTTTTACTCTCCTTACAGTTTTGCTATTTTATCAAGAATAATGTTTTATTTTTTAAAAAAATGAACTCGTGCGAAGAGCCAGTGTTTCAGCCAGTATACGTTTAATGTATAAGTACTGAAGAATTTATATTATAAATAATTACTTAACACTAAATTAAGAACACGTTTAGTAATTATTAGGGACTTCCATGGGCTTGTCTTGTAGAGCAAAGTTTTTCAAAGGAAGGTTTAATATCAGAACTTGGCACTCTGAGTTATTTTTCTATATTTAGCTGAGATCTATATTTTGTCTTCAAAGCAGCTACCGCAGAAAATCCTTTTTAACAAAGATAGGATGTTGAAAATAATAATAGTATACGAAGTGCTTTTGTTTTCAGTGCAGAAAATTCATCATCCACCTCTACCCAAAATTCAAAGAAGGATTTATTACAAAATTGCCTTTTAATTTTTCACTGGATGCGAAATCTATGAAGATTTCTTATTCGGAAGTTGAGAGACCTTCTGGAGTATCTTGAAATATATCTCTAATCCACTCGTAACTTGCTACCAAGTTGTCCTCGTCAAGAAAATACTTTTTAAAATTCTTTGGCAACATGGCTAAATGATTTTACATGGTTTTAAAAACAACTTTCACATGTTGTTCTTCAGATTTGTAAGTTTTAACACATAACGAGCTAGGGCTTTTTTCCCCATCATTTACTTTAGTAGTGGTAAATCCAAAATTTAAGTATTTTTAAAAATATTGCCTTGATTTAATTTTCGGAACCATGCTCGTCTGTGTACTTGTTGATTCTCTATTATGGTCGAATGTTTGCTTACGACTTAAAAATGTATGTATGATTTTGTTTTATTCTACTGCCGTAAATACTTAATTACCGTGAATTACAATTAACGTGCAAATTAAAAAAAATGTACATTCAAGCTAGATTCGGTAGCTATACAAGTATCGAGTCGACCAAAACTGTCTGGAATTGTACGAGGAAAAGCATTTTTACATGTTTTGCGCAGACGTCCGATAGGTTGCCCAGACTCACGCAAACGTACCTGATAATGCCATATATGATGGATATGATAGAGTGCCACATAGACTAGACTATTTTTCTAATGACATTTGTTTTTTAAGAAATGGATGCTGAAGGAAATAAATCTTAATTAAATATGTCATTTTGCGATCTGTTCCAATTTAAAAATTAGAGAAAGAAATATAACATAATAAAATAAGTAAGTAATATATATTTTAAGTAATTTTCTTAAAATATAAATTTTACCTAAAAGTAACATATACAAAATTTAATACTTATGCAGTTTATAATTGAAATGGCATTGCAGCTTTAGCGTCAAAGCGTATTTTTATCGCAGTAAATACATTATTGTTGTACAGGGGAGGGCGCGACAAAAATTACGATTGAAAATTGGGTCGCCAGTATTGAAAGTTTGAGAAAATCTGCTGTATGAAAAAATAAAACAATTTTTATTGATTTTAAGCTAAAAATCATTAAGTATTAAATGCAATATCTTTTGCAATTCATTTAAGTGTAATAAATTAACAAAATCACCCTTATTACATTCAAAGGCAGTTATACAAGCAAAAAAGCCTTCGACAAGACATATAAAAACAAATGAAAAAAATACAATTAATATAAAACTAATATCCAGTATAGCTCTTCCTTTCCGACGTATGACTTCTTTTAAAAGGCGTGGCATCGATTTGACCATATTTTCTGTCACCTCTTCATCATTTTTGGACAATTATTCTCTAAGGATCTCCTCCATTTGACATTTGTTCAAAAAATGGTGCTCACTTAATCTTTTTCCTAATATGCTCCACAGATGCTCAATTGGGTTGAGGTCTGGACTTTGGGCAGGTGTTTTTATAACTTTGGGGCAGTTATATAACAGCCAAAGCCTTGTATTTTGAGCGACGTGTTTGGGTTCATTGTCTTTGTAAAACTGGTAGTCCTCCTCGATTCCTAGTTTCTCAGCAATAAAATGTAAATTTTCTTTTAAAATACTTTATGTAATACAGATGTTCCATTATATGCCGTTAGTTACAACAATATTGCCCACTCCTGAAGCCCCCATTCACCCCCAAACCATTATACCTTCTCCTCCGTACTTTACTGTCGACTCCATGTTTCATTCTTCCAACTCAGCATTGCGTTTTCTGTACACTATAATTTTGCCATCGTATCCAAAAAGATTAAATTTGCTCTCGTCTGCAAAAATTACATTGTGCCAGAATTCTACTGATTTGTATACATATTTTCTAGCAAATTCCAGTTTTTGCACTCGGTTTATATATATATATATATATATATATACACTGGTGTTTAAAAATTAAGGATGAAGTCGAAAAATTAGCATATTAGCTGAACGAAGAGGCAGAGCGGACAGAAAGACCAATCAGGAGATTAAGTAAGGTGATGTACGGTAGCACATGCGCAGATATGCAGGTAGACGTAATGGGGGAGTGTCTGAGTAGCATAAAGCATGTTGTCGGTGTAAGATCAGCATTTCTGGCAAAGAGATTGCACGCCGTATAGCAGTTAAAATCACACCGAATTGCTGCCTCAGCGAGAAAAGGCGAATAATCAATCTGTTAGACGACATCTGGATGCTTTTGCCCGAGGTTGAATCATTGGGAAGTTGGAGGAAGGCCGCAGTGTGACAAGTGTGGCTGCTGAGTTCGGAATTGCTCACAGCATCGTTTCACGACTTTGAAGACAATTTCAAACTACAGTAACAGCTATCCGGGGGTTCAGTAGTGGTCGTCCACGAGGAACCACACCCGCAGATGACCGGTACATTGTCTTAAATGGCAGAAGAAACAGGCGGCAGACAGCGGGAGAAATCGCTAGACACACGACACAGGCGACTGGACGACCGATATCGCGTTTTACCGTGGCCAGAAGACTGCACGGTGGTGGTCTGTTTGCACGACGCCCTGTATGGTGTGTAACTTTAACGCCTGCCCATCGGAGAAGGCGTTCTCTGTGGTGCCGGGAACATCGGAATTGGAGAGACAATGAATGGGGACGAGTACTCTTTACAGATGACAGCAGATTCAGTTTGAGTAGCGATTCTCATCGCATACTCATCTGGAGAGAGCGGGGAAGCCGCAATCAACCCTCGAACATCATTGAAAGGGACAGGTATGGAGGTCGCGGTGTTCTCGTTTGGGGAGGCATCATGCTTGGTAGTCGTACAGACCTTCGCATCTTTGACGCAGGTTCAGTCAACGGGACCCGTTATTGGAACGAGATTCTTCTTCCATATGTGCGTCTTTTTAGAGGCGCTATGGGTCTGCAGTTCCTTTTCATGGACGACAATGCACCATGTCATCGCACAGTAGCTGCCGAACAGCTCTTACAGAGTGAGGATATTGAACGTATGGATTGGCCGGCACGATCTCCGGATCTCAATCCCATCGAGAATGTATGGGATTTTCTAGGAAGACGCTTGGCAGCTCGTACCTTACCACCAGTAACGATTCGGGAGCTTCCATTGGCGCTGCAAGACGAATGGGCAGCAATGCCTCAACAACTGATTGACACCCTCATTCTCAGCATGGGCAGACGCTGTGAAACTTGCCTAGCAGTCAGGGGAGATCATATCCCCTACTAAAGACCGGATGTTTCTTGCTGGACACCCATCACAGGATATTTCGGCCTTCAGTCGCATTGCGCTCCATGCTACTTTTTCAATCAAGCTTCTTTTTATCCCTCTGATTTCTCTTTTAGTAAGTGTTGCTTACATATTACACATGTTCTTATGTATTGGGGATCTTACGGTATTAAATGTGTTGATTTGGAAAGCTTTTGTACAAAGTTATATTGAAAAAACCGTCTCGTCCTTAATTTTTGCACACCAGTATATATATATATATATATATATGTATGACTTATTTCAAGCAGTTCTAGCCTTAATTATTTTATTATGCAGGTAATTTCTAACAGTTTGGAGCTTAACATCTATGTTCAAATAATCCTTGGTATCTTTTGAAAAATTTGATGCATTGTTATTGGGGTCCTTTTTAATTTCACGAACAAGCCATTGCCCCACCGCTTCGGAAAATTCTTTTGGTCAACCAGATCTTGGCTCGTTACCAACCGTTTGTTTTTCCTCTTTATACTTTTTAATTACATAATGTACACTTTTTCTTTGCCTATTTATATAATAGCAGAAAAATTTCTTTTTCAGATAAAATATTTTCAAAGTGGTTTATGATTAAATTCTTAATTTACAATGACAATTCTCCTTGTTTTAGGCCCATCTTGCCCACTTAAAACTTTCTAAATGCCGTCAGAAATAGTCAAAATGATTTAAATTACAAAAATTTGCAGCCTCACTTAATAGTAATTTTGCTTCTCGGTAAAAAAAAATGATCAAAGCCTCCTATGTCGAATACTTAGTTTGCTTGCCAAACTACTTTTAAAAATTATAACGAGGAATTTTTTGTTTAGGTTTGTTTATTAAACACAAAAACTTCTACATTAGATATAATAGCACATAACGAAACATGGCTTCGTTTTATTTGGCATAGTAAGGTACTTATCCATATTCACAGAAATCGTTGCATGTCGAATACTTTTTTTGACCACTGTAAGTATATTCAAGTTATGCTAAATAACCTCAATATATATGAAACACGCAGGTAAAAAATGCATCTAATTACATGCACACACACAAGAAAAATAACGGGTTCCATGTTCCCTTTGAAATGTCCTCCAATGAATTACACAGTCTTCTTGATAAAATTCCTTTTGTTATATATGTTGTTGTTGCTAATGACATCTGATCGGCAGTGCCAAAATGAGATCTACAAAATTCCTCACTTCAAAGGGCTAGATTGTACCCCTGTCGTTAGGTGTTAGCTTTAACCACCATGAGATTTGTCTTGGTTCCACGCTTTGAGGGAGAACACCCTAGCGGTCGTACGGGGACACCGTTCTTCCTTCCGCATCCACCAACCACACGAAAGACCTTGGGGGTTCAATGGCTGTTTAGCCGACCCTGCCTCGAAGACACTGTACATTTACAAGCCTCCATGCCTTCTCAGAGATTCGGACCCACTCCTTGCGACACAGCAATCAGCGTCATTGACCTTATACTGGATGGGTGGCTTAATATATTTCGTATATTAAAGTTATATTTACAAGTCCTTATAAACTATTATTAATTTAAAAAATCTACGTGAAGTTCATTTTGAAAATATTCATCATGCATGTCTTCAACTTGTTTTATTTTACATAAATGCTATCAGTTATCCACCCAAGCTCTGGAAAAAAACTGAAAATAAAATTTTGTTCTAATTCTTTATTCCATTTAATCTTGTGATGTATACTAAATTGCATTTCATAAAGAGAATGCTATATGAAGATGGCAGAAACTCTAACAACTGTTTCAGTATCGCATTAAAGGATTTTTTCTCATTCAAAAGTGTGGAAATATAAAACGATATTCGTAAGATGCGTGTAAAAACTAGTCTTCTTTTTTCGGTGAATATTAAAAGGGACGTTTATCTAGTTTTTTTTGGAAGATGTCTCTCGCTCAAAAGGACAACTTTAATCATCCCTTGAATGCAAAAGCAAATGAAGAGTCTTATATCTGTGAAATATGTCACAAGACTTTCTCCAAAATGAATTTATTAAGGTCACATAGATGCACTCATAACAAAAAGACTCTTGCTTGTGAAATATGCAAGAAAGCTTTCCGTCAAATTCAGCATTTAATAATACATTTGCGTATTCATACCAAGGAAAAACCTTATACTTGTGAAATATGCAACAAGTCTTTTTCTGTAAATATCACCTTAAAACGTCATCTGCGAATTCATACCAAGGAAAAGCCTTATGTCTGTGTAGTGTGCAACAAGTCTTTTTCTGTAAATCATAATTTAAAACGTCATCTGCGAACTCATACCAAGAAAACGCCTTATGTCTGTGAAGTGTGCAACAAGGCTTTTTATCTAAGTGGGCATTTAAGCAATCATATGCGTATTCATACCAAGGAAAAGTTTCAAAATATGCAACAAGGTTTTTGTTCGCAATGAAAATTTCAAGGGACATTTATATAGTCATAACAAGGAAAATTGATATATTTGGGAAGTCTGCAATAAAGCTTTCTCTCGTAGTGAAAATTTTAAAAAAACATTTACGAACTCATCGCAAATAAAATACTAAGTTTTTAGATGAATACTATCCTTCGTTTTCAAATAAAGCATTTTTATAAATATGTATTCACTAGAAATATCTGGAAATTTGAAGTTTTGGAAATTTGAAAAGTGCTTCGTGCAAAGTCTTTGTAAAAAGTCAGTCATTTTTGAAACGTACTCAGCATCATAATCAATAGCTTTGTAATTTTGAGTCAATTATTTCGATACAATGGCGTTTTTATACATTCGTAACGGATTGTGCTCATTTTTGATTATGTCAGTTTTATTTTTGTTAGTATTATTATGAATGACCTATAATTCTTTTTATGGCTCTAATGTAATATTCTTGACCAATAAAAATAACTTTTTTTGTTTTAATTCTAGATCTTGAATTTTTTTTCTAATATCTATATTGAGATGTTTAAAAAGTTGAAGAAAATGCCTTTTAGGTAGCATTAGAGATGAATATATTAAGATGAATATTAGCATACTCTGCTAATACGGAAGGGATTATTTTCTCGCTGTATTTTATTTCTTTAAAAATGTTAAGTTCTGTTACATTTTGTAAATTCCTCTAAAATTAAGTGTAATATTTCTACATAATATTAAATAAAATTGAAATTTATTTTTAAATAACATGATATTGTATTCATGAATGTGGATTAGATATTTATTATGGTGAATTTATAAAATATCATCCTGTTTTGTGTTTCCTATTGAAAATTAATAAAATTTAAAGGAACTGTTAGATCGATATATTTCAATAACGGCAAGTGCTTCAGTAAAATATTTTAGACTTAATAAGTAATTACTTCTCGATATGAAAATATCATTTCTTCCTGGATATTTTCCTTTCTGTACTTTTGATAGATATACGTAATATACTGTAAACTTTTTTAATGTTTTGAGAATTTATTCTGATACCGGACTATTTGGAAAAACACTCATTGTTAAAGTTTTTATGAAATGTATTCACGGAAATGAATATACCATTTAAAGCCTTTCAATTATTCTTTATTTAAAAATACCATTTTCTGCCACTGGCATAATACGTGAAGAAAAATTTATTTCTAAGGGAAAAAAATGGAATATTTCGTTTATAAAAAATGAGAATAATACTCAAAAACTCCCATTCCGAAATCTTCTATAAGGATTATTTATTAAACTTATGGCAAGATTAACTTACGTAATATGAGACTCAATTACAAGTAATAAGAGATAACATTCTAAGGAATATTACTTGTACTATGTATATGTTAACAAAAAACAAAGTATTTCCTTAACAACATTGCTTGAGTAGGTAACCACCTTTTATGTGTTAACCTTTTTTAATCTGTTGCAGATGTGTCACATTTCACTTGTATGGGTGTGATCGAGGTAGTTCGTAAAGTGACACGCAGATATTATATTCTACATTGATTGATCGATTGAATATTAACGTCGCACTCTTCAGCTACACGAGGGCTTTTGGCGACGGACCACGTAATTTTGAACCATGGTCAAGTGACGTGGACGACACCTGAGCTGGCACCCTCCTCTCCTAAATTATTTTCTACATAGTGTAACACATACCGAGCAGTATCTCAATGAGTGGGAAATTGCACTTCTCCCTTGATTTAAGTCTCTTTTTTCACCGAAAAACATTACAGTTGTCATCCGACAGAACAATCCATGGTCACAATAACGGTCCAATTTAAGATATCCGACTACCCTAGGATCATGATTTTTTTAAAAAAATTGACACATTTTTTAATCACTTTATTTTATAGGTCATCTTATTAGCTTTATAAACATACCAAGTGTTTTGTTTTCCATTCACTAGAACAAAAACTACAAATGTTTTAGTAAAAAAGCAGATGCGATAATTTTACATAAGAGGTCAAACTTTAAAATGCGTTTTACTCGAAATATGTTTTTTTTTTGAAAACTCAAACGGGGACAGCGATTGCTCAAAAAGTTTTAAAAATAATTTGCTGAAATTTTGTTTGTGTATGTTCAGTATAACAGAGTGGAAGTTTTTTAAATTTCAGATTTCTTCAATCACTGTTTTATTACAAAATTTAGAGTTCTTTAAGTGAATTTAATCACTGTTTTTTAAGCAATTTCATATAATAACTAAGATAAAGTGCTCCAGTTTTTGTAAAAATTAAAATTTCTCTTATCCTGAAGGTCATTTCAAAAAGGAATAGCAAAGTAATATATCAAAATTAAAAAATTGAGAATTTGTTCATTTGCTGTTTATACAGAAAGGAACCCCGTTTATGTAATTTTTAGTCAATTTTTATCCGTTTCTTTCCCACTTTAGTCGTAACAATTTTTTTTCTCTTAATTTTAGCCTTTTTTTCTTAAAATTTTCTAAATAAATGTAAAAACCACAAAAAATCTCCATGCGTCCATTTTTTTTAAGAAAGTTTTTGCAAGTAGCCGGATACCTTAACACACAGTTGCTATCATGATTCTTATTGAATAATTTATTCTGTTTATCGATTTTACATTGGCTAGGGTGTCTTTTTAATCGTTTTCTTGAATTTTGTTGTGAAATAATTATCCCCGAGCTTTCTAGAAGTTTCGAAATACATCTAATTTCACAAAAAAATGATGAATCGTTGACTATGGGACCAATTTTATCATCAGATTTATCGCAATTTTGTTAAGTTTTATTGAAATTGTAATCTATTTTCTTATTAATATGTTATTTCTAGCGGAAATACGGATTCACCAAAGAAGCAATTCCAAAATTTTAAAAATAATGTTCAACTGTTGCAAGATAGCGTTTGGTCAACATTAAATGTCATCTCTCCTTTCGAAGAACAGGGCTTTTCGGTTTATATTAAAATTCATTTAGATACCGGTGAATTTCGAATCCAAAGAGTGAAATCTTTCAAATATTTATATGATGTATAGTATCTATATAAACAAAAATGTAATGTGTGTTTGTGTTCAAAGTCGTTAATCTCTGAACCTACTGGACCATTTCCTCTGAAATTTTGACGTAACATTGCATTTGATTCCAGACGGGTTCTTGTGTGCTTATTATTTCGTAATGTTTCTAAATTTTTAAAATTTAATTTCTTAGTGATTTTCCGGTTACATGACGTCCTATGATGCCACGCCTTTCACTAAAGGCGAAATTTTATACTTCACGCGCAGTTTTTCAGGATTATTACATATTTTTTACAGTGGTTATGTTTATAGGTTGGAATATTTATCCGGTTTTTTTGTTCTTTAATACTTAATTAGGATTATTTTTCGAACAAATCACTTTTTAATGATTATTCTTTTAATGACTAAACTTTTGTTTTGTAGTTTGGGCAGCATTCGGATAGTATTATCGCGGGATGTTTATGTGTATGATTTTGCTTACAAAATATAACGTAGTCGCCCATCCGGTATAATGATTAGTGGCGCTGACTGTGGTGCCGTAGGATCTGGGTTCGAATCTCATGTAAGCCATGGATGATTCTGTTGTAATCCTTCTCTTCTTTGTGATGTGGGCTTCACGCTTACTTCTATGTAAGCCCCCGTGTGATACTTTGTGGTGCACGAGGTTATAAATGTTCTCAAAAAAAAAACTACTGCTTACTTTTTCAGTAATTTCACGTAGAAATTATTTATTTATTTATAAAAAAAGGCGAGGATTATAATTATTTTTGCAAATGAAAACTTCATACTGATAAGGGTATTTCAGTTCTTCTTACTGCATTTAATGTTAGTATTGTACTTCCGTTTTCGTTATCTGCTTTAGATAGTATAAAATTAAACTTATGAATATTGGTAGCGCTTATGTTATCTTTCTCTCCAGTAATCCCATTTTAATTCAATATATAATCTTGGTTTTTTTTTATATTTTAGTACTTACGTATTTTTTTTTCAATCGTGTACCGTAAATAAAAGGATCTCAGTAAAGTACTTATTTATTTATTTATTTTCGTGATGTCTTAATTTGGCGAAATTAATCAATGGGATTGTTCTTGGATGTTTTTTTTATCTATTTGTGACAATTTTAAAAAATTTGTTTGATGTTTCTCTGAAATATGAAATAAAGATTTTCTGATATATATATCTTGCGTTTATACGAAACTGTTTATCGTGATTTAATCAAAGTATTGACCCTTATTTTTTTAATATTTTTTATGATTTAATTTTATTTTATAACTACCTGCACCACATGTTTCTGCGGCTCATTATAGTTTAAAAAAACCGGTGCACCACAAAGTATGCCACGAAGGTTACAAAAGTAAATAAAAATACACAAAAATTCAAACTAATAAAAGAAATGGTACTTTCGTATTATTGCAGCTATCGCCAACTCTATTATAACTCGTCATTTTAGCAACACCGATTTCCTAAGTGTCGTATGTTTTAAATAGAGAATCAGGTGCTTTGTTTAATAATAATCTTGTTAATATAGGTTGCGATAATATATAAGTACAAAAGAAAATATCGAAATAAGAATGTTCAACAAAAATTCAGTAAATCAGAAAACCAGAAAAACATATAATAAAGAATTATTAACAAAAATAAAGGCGAATCATTATATATAATATTTATAAGAAATAATGGTACTATCACAACAATCGACCATTATATTATTAACTTGCCAAGTTGAAAACTCGTAACTCCTATGTGTTGTATGCAATAAATTGACAACCTGGTGATTCGTTTCAAATAATGTCACCAATATGCTGCGATTATATGCAAGTAACAAATAGTTTCATAACTACATAAAGAAGTTCATAAAAGAATGAAAAAATATAAATGAGGTGTAGTCTTAAACAGAAGAAAAAAAATTACTGTATTAGTTTGAATCAAAAAGCTATCATATACAAATAAAACATAGCCAAATTTGACAAAATGGTTCTGCTCTGGAGTACGTGAGATGAGGTATTTTACGAAGCTTCTGGTTAGAGAATACTTTGTGTTTTTTCATTGTCTGTTCATATACATGAAGGAATTTTGGTCTGCCTACTCTAGAACATATAAAATAATTGTCCACGTGAGAAGAAATCTATGCCTAGATCTAAGCCACTTAATTTTAAAGATATGCTGTAGACTTTGTTGGTAACGATTGAAATTCAATTATTATTAACGCTTTGTCGAAGATTTATGATGCGAAATCCATGTTTATAATTGAATTTTCTTTGTGTATTCAATATGCAAAATATTTTTAACCATAAGCGATTTATATTTCTTCCTTAACTCTGTTGGAGAGCAGGCGCTGTCAATATATGATTGCAAACGATGCACACATTTGATTTGGTAGTGTTATATTATAATCGCGTCATTAATGATACTTCCAGATGTCTGTTACACTTTAAATGTAAGTAGTCACTTTAATTATTTTGTGATACATTGCATTGCTATTGAGCTGATTTTTTACGATAGTGTTGATTTTGTGTGAGTATAGTTTATTTTTACATTGTTCTTCATTTAGTTTTTTTGTTTTTCTTGTTTCTCAGTGAAATTGGTGAGAATCCTGTTCTTTCAATTAATTGTCATTTGAATTTAAACTGTATACTAAAGTGGACCTCTTTGGAGTACTTTGTTCAAGTGGAATGAAATAATGAAATGGATGAGAAATGTTCTGTTTCCCATTGCGTCGGAATTGATCTATGTTAATTGCTCTACGTTTGAAGTTAAATATTTCGTTAGTACTTTTATTTTTTCCCCTCCTTTTTGTTCCTTCCACCTTTTTTAATGTTTTGCAATTTTATATGTTTTAGTCTGAACTTTCTTCTTCTTTCTAAGTGCAGCCAATCAGCTTTAGTAAATAAAAATAATGCCTTGCCGAAAATCAAACTTGATCGCAATACTCGCAAAGCAAAATCAGTGCAACGAGTGATTGCGCATCAAACTGAGGAAGAACGGGCATCCGCGAACGAGCAAAGCCGACAAAGAATGGGTCATATACGTGCTGTGTAAGCGGCAGAGCAACGTAAAACTAGACTTGAGGATGCAAGTTTGCGAGTACGGCAGTCACGTTCTGCAACACCAGATGAACTCTGTTCTTAACAAAGAGTGCACAACAAGCTACAAATGGCTGAAAGATGTCAACAAAAAACAACATATCAGCCTCACAATCGCCTTGCTTTCCGGTACAAGCCAGCTGAGGATTATAGTTTGAGATGGCATGTTTTTATTGGCACAATGACGTAGCGTGCCTTATTGTATGGCTCTGAAATTTAGCGGAGAAACAAAAGGAATGTTTTGTGCCGCTGAAAAATTAAACTGCCTCAACTTAGAGAAACATCAGAGCCATTAAAAATTGGCTTGCTGGATATACTGCAGAATCAAAGCATTTTTTTTTTCTAATATCAGGAAATATAATTTCTGTTTCCTAATGACATCATTTGAAGCAGAAATTATAACAACACATTTCATGCCAACTTTCAAAGTGAAAAGACAAGTTTGCCATAAAATTGGCTGATTGCTTCTATTCCCAAATGGTCAACATAAATTTTTACAAATTTATTTTATTGGTGATGACAAGGATGAATTAGACGCTCGCTGCGGAATATCTACTGGCGTAAAAAGGTGCAGTGTTTCTCAACACTGCAAGAGCTTCTTCACGAAAAAACCCATTTTGGTTTGGTATTAGTTTATGAACTACACGAACCTAGTTTTGTATTCTATTTATTATTATGATTATTTATTTTTTTTATTTACATTTATATAATTTTTGCTTATGATTATTTCTTATATACACTGGTGGATAATTGCTAAGGACGGATAACACTATCATCCATAGCAACCACAAAATGAAAGGAAGCAAAATACGGAAAATTAGAATAAGTGCGGGATATTAGTAAGAAGGAGTATGAGTATGCAAATTTTTTTTCACGTCTGTTCATCACGTGATAGCGTTCATAAGAGCTTTAAAGGTTTTTACGCGTGTGTACAGTTGTTGTTTCAAGTCAAAGTTTTACAGGAAAGATTTAATAGACGAACTTAAAATTTTTGCCATGTCTTCCCGACATCACATAGATGATTTTATACGTGGCCGAATTATTGGAAAGATCGAAGAAAGGCGAAAAATAACAGATGTTTCCAGGGAGTTCGACATCGCTCACAGCGTTGTTTCACGGCTGTGGAAGTCATTTAAAACTACTGGAATGTGTAGTAGACGGGACGGGGGAGGTCGTGTTAGAAGTACGACGCCTGCAGAAGACAGATATATCGTCCAATCAGCAAAAAGGAACAGGCGCACCACAGCTCAGCAGGTGGCAAATCAGTTTCTTGCTGCCTCAGGAAAGAAGATCTCCCGAAAAACTGTTGCCAGACGTTTGAGGGGAGGAGGACTATACGCACGCAGACCTGTTGTGTGTGTCCCATTGACCAGACAGCACCGTACTGCCCGTTTGCAATGGTGTCGTAAGCATCACAATTGCACTGAACAGGACTGGGCATGCGTACTATTCTCAGATGAGAGTAGGTTCAGTCTGTCATCGGATTGTAGACGCCAATTGATCTGGCGCGAGAGTGGTACTGCTTATCGTCCAGAAAATATCCAGGAAAATGACCGATATCCGACATGCAGTATCGTGGTGTGGGCCGGCATCATGATCAATGGCCGCACGCGCCTACATGTGGTTGCGAATGGGACTATGACGGGCCAACAATACATTGATGAAGTTCTACTTCCTCATGTGTTCGTCTTTTCCGTGGTGCTGTCGTTGATAAATTTGTTTTTATGGACGACAACGCAACATGTCATCGAACACTCGCTGTTCAGGATTGTCTAGACAGCGAGGGTATTCAACGTCTTGTATGGCCAGCGCGTTCTCCAGATCTAAACCCCATTGAAAATGTGTGGGATGCTTTGGGGAGGCAAGTTGCTGGTCGAAACTATCCTCCGACAAACAAGAACACTCTCACCCGTGCACTCACAGAGGAATGGGATAAATTGCCTCAACAGCTGCTGGATAATGTTGTGCAAAGTATGGTACGACGAGTGGAATGTTGCATCACACTCCACGGTGGACATATCCCGTACTGATACCTTTCTTTAAGGTGCCTTCTGACTTTTAGATGCATTGTTTCATTTCTCCGTACGCAGATCAAATGAACATTTTTTTTTCTTTCAGATGTTTCACAGCTTTTGTACTTTTCAGAACAATAAATATTCTTTATTGTAATGTCTGAACAGTGTGGCAACTATATTTTATCCTACTGGGCCTCATGTCTCGCTTAATGTTATGCTACATAGCAATTTGTGATCCGTCCTTAGCAATTGTCCAGCAGTGTATTATTATAGTTAAAAATCGATATCTACCAATTTTTTTTATTATACTTAAACGCTCGCTTTATCAACACGTTTCTCACCGGGAATAAATTCATGTGTTTCTTAAATATTTCGGAAAAATGTATCCCATTCTATGATTAGTTCATATATAGCAATGTGCAATATTCTATATTATAAGCATCCTTAGAGTCTAACTTTGTTTTTAATTTATTAGCAATATATTTGCATAGATCCATGACTAGGTGTGATCCGTGATTATCTGTTAATCCAATACTTTTTAATAAATTTAAAACTATTATTAATTCCTTTTTTATTAAGTCCAAATAAGAAATACTTTATTTGTCCAACACTTTAATTCTTTTTTAATTTTTTTTGTTTCCCTTTCTCTATTTCCTCGCTTTTTGCGTCCACCTTTTCCAACTCTCTCTCTCTCTTTTAGAGACCATTATATATAGACTCCTTATCATTTTGTTTCACAGCCTGGATTAAATTTTTGTTGTTCCATATTACATTTAATCCGTAAAGATATGTAGCGTTATAAACACCGATGTATACATTTTCATACCATAATCTTTTTATCTTATTTGGAACAATCTTAATAATATTCAACTCAGCACCTTCAAAACCATGTTTATTAAAATGCTGTATCTCTATCCTACCTATATTTTTTGTTGATGTATTTTTTCTAGTGTCTGATGTATGTTGATTAATTCTTAGATTCATAGTTCCTGATGTTTGACCTACATACTTAAAGCCGCAGACACTGCATGTCAACATATATATACAGTTGAATGTTTTTCAGAACTTTTAAATTCTGATTCTTCATTATTCTATTCATGTTGCATCCTGGGGCAGGCTTTGCATCTTTTATCCCCACATTTTCTAAATTTAAATTTTAAGTTATCCGAATCACTATGAAACCTGTTATCAAATTCTTCGTTATATTTAAAATAATTACATTTCGATTCATAATTCTTCCACTTCGATACATCATAGTAATTGCTTACAAAATCTGTATTTCAAATATAATACTCGTTTTATATTTCCTAATGTATCGATTATCATGTACTCCTAACCTCGAAAATTTATCATTAACCAACGAACAAGAAGCTAACGTTTTTTTAATTTTTATTTTATTTATAATTTTTTTGCATGCTGTCTCGTGTTGTCTGCGCCCCTTATCTTCCTCCAAATCACACTTATGCAACTGTCTCATTTTATCATATTCCATCTTAACAGAAAAAATCAGTCTCAATTTAATGGTAATTGATTACCGATAGCACAAAAACCATCATATTGTACCACCGAGCAATGACAATCAATATTGAAAGCCAAGTTGCCAGTCTTTAAAAATATACAAAACTTTAATATCATTATGTTGGAGTTAATATATATAAAATTCCATTAAAATTATTTTACATTCTCCTCATCCATACACGCAGAAATAAACTCACATATCTCAATTAAAAAATCACACTCCATGCGATTATTATATTCATATTCATGTCGAACCCATGTATCAAAATTAAATGCTAAATCAACCGTCGTGAAACCTTCAACTGCACATGACTCAGAGACAGCATATATTTTTATTTTTATAAATATGTATATGTTACCGTCAAAGTATGAAAGAGGAGAATTATTACATACTTTGCCTAGGCATTCTATAGAATACCAAATGCTATTTAGGCAAAGTATGGAAAAAGGTCCTAATAAAGCTATTTTATAAATGATGTACATTCCTAAGAAATACAAATGTTATACTTGAAAAATAATAAGAGTGCCATTAAAAAAATTTATTCAAAATACGTTAAGAAAAATGAACGCTGTACTGAACAAGATTATTGTCTTTCTTATTAAGAGGACTTGGCATATTTTGAACAATTATTTTTTATTTATGTATTTAAAAATTTTATTTTAGCATTACATATAATATTTTTATTCAAGAAAATAATACAAGATGAAATTTTGTGTAAATTATTCACACAATTTAGAAAAATTGATGGTTTTTAAGAAAAAAAAATATGGAACATTTTAAAATAATACTCCTTTTGTATTTACTAATTATTTGACCTGAAATTTTTTGTAATTTTCCTAAGAATGTCTTAAACAAATTTATGAATCGATTTTACAATAACTTAATTAATTTTAGAGAAAATAAAATAAAATGTAGATATGGATGCTAAAATTCAACGAAAATTCCAAAATCTCCAACATTAAATTTTTTTTTAAAAAAAAGTATTAAGTTTACAGCACAAACTGGAAGCCTAATTTTGTTACATACATTATACATAAAACACATGGGAAAAATCGAAGTGATTGATTAATATTTAGGGAAGGAGAAGAATCATTTTGAATGCGAAAAAAACACGAACTGAGATAAACCACTGTAAAGTTTGTAATTCTAAAAAAATAATTATTATAAGCTTAAATATCATAAGATATCACTTTGAAGCATTAGCTACATATTTTCATAAGAATAATTGCATTTTCAAATGATTTCAAATCATATATTTTATAAACGATCCCTTTTTAGAGAGTATTAATTGCATAAGAAAACTCAAGGAAAACGTTTTAAAAAATTTTTTCTACAATTGCACAAATTTTAAAGTTTTTTTTTCTTCACATAATATTAAAATATTACATTTTTATGGAAAACATATGATGAATAAGAACTGAAATAATAAAAAAAAATTTAAAAAAAGCATTAATGAAAAAATTTCACATGCACACATTTCTAAAGAAATACAAATTACATTAATGGAATATTGAAGAAATATCCTGCTTTATTTATGAAAGCTTCTTTTTTTAAAGTTATTATTTCACTTTTTACAATAGTTTTTTTTATCTCTCTCATTTTTTTTTTTATCTATAAAGGGATGTTTGTTTACATTTTCAATTGAAGTTTTTCCAACTTCTAATTTTCAGGCATGCAAAAATGATTTTTCATTCGAAAGATAACAATGCAAAGAATATAACTAAATATAAATAAACAAACGATATTTTGATCATTTTTAGGTTGCCAAGTCCTCTTAAGGCTACACAGTACCCTAAAAATTTTATTTTTACCGAAATTTTTTTTTTGCATGTTTTGGTGGCCCATATCATTGAGATGCTTCCCACGAAATTTCAGATCTGTTAGCAAATTAGTTTTTAAGGTATTTGAAGTTTTATGAGCTATGGTTTTGGTTTCGGTTTCCTTCTAAAGCATTTTTTCACACTTAAGTTGAATTAATTAAAAACATTTTTGTGCTTTTAGTTTGAAATGGTTATTAATTCCAATTTCATTACTAAAATCATTTCTGCTTGATTATTTTTTGAGTTTTTTGAGTTCTCATAATTAATTAATAAAGATTAATTTCATGGTGAATTTTTGCTTTAAAAATAGTTTATATAATTTAAAAGCTTTATCATTAATTTTTCCTGTAGAGAAAATGCCATGGCAAATGCGTTCTGGGTTTCTGTGAGAAACATTATTTCGAAGAGATGGAATACTACTGAAAATGATGTATCTAAAAATCAGTTCTCAGCTGATTCTGCAATTAGACTTCCGAATACAAGTATTCTGAATTCAAATGCTGCAGATATAACTGAATATTTCATTGATGTATATATATATACCAAACTACATTATACTAAACATATTATAGTACTATATATTAGTATTTTAAAGTCGTACGACAAGAGCTAAAACTTCCTAAACTGCCCAATTTAAAACTGAAAAAAATTAAATTTTATGAGCAAACCTGACTATTTTTAGCTTAAGTTAGTATCATTGTTATTTTGTACATAAATGCTTCGTGTATAAAATCTTTTGTGAAATATTAGGTTAAGATGAAGCTGAATAAACTGACGTCTTAACAAATGCTATCAATATTATGCAAAAATATATTTTGAATTAAAAATATAATTTTCAGTCCTATTTAATAAAAATAGTGTTTTAATGTAGAACATACATTAGAAAATAACATATAAGCGGGCATTATAAGTTTTTATTTTATGACTTTACAAACTTAAAATGCGTTTTTCTTAGACTTTTAATTTTGAAGGTATAAGTGTTTTCTAATCCCTAAGGCTTTTTTCCTATTCAAGATACAGCCTTGAATTTTTATCTATATACTCCCAAATGTATGTTCTATAAAATTTAGTAGGGGTTTAGCGCTGAGAACTCTAGTTATTTTTCTAAAAAAGGCTAAATTTGATAGTTTAAAAATTTTCGTGTTTTTTCCAGGTTTTTCTAGAAAAATAATTATCAAAAATCTACAAGGGAATAGATTTTCAAATCCATACTAAATATTGTTTGTAATTATCTAAGAATCATAAATAACTTAAAATTACTAAAAAATTTTAAAAATTGAGTATCTTATAAAAGTTTGATAAAATTTCAAAAATTCCTAATTTTTTAAAATTGTAAAATAATGGCTGGTCAAACTGACTTTTTGCTTACAGAATCAGCTTAATAATATAATCTAAAAATAAAACATCAATTATTTTTACTGTAACTGTCTCCAAAAACGTTTTTTGAAAAAGTGTACCGTGTAGATTTAAAGGAAATAAAATCTGGCTCATTCGATCTCTCTCTAACTGCTTTTCCAGTTATTATAATGTCATGCTCATAGGGCTATTCCTTATATAGTTTTTAATTGTTTTAAACTTTAAAAATTTATTTAAATCCACAGTATCTTGGCTCCTGTTTGAGTCTCGAACTTGAGATTTGAACCAACTGTTCCACTCGTCGAGACCCATCCAGTCATATACTTGACTCCCATTATGTAGGTATGGGGAGGGCTTAAGCACTAAAATATCATGTTCCCATGTTTCCCCAAGGGTTCTGAAAAAATTTCACCTCCCCCCTAAGGAGTTGAGCATGGGACTTGATTTTTGAAAGTACGCCATATTTTCGTGTATGCGCGAGCCTTACGTGGAAATGGCCCCCTCCGGTGCTCTCCCCCACAGGGCTTCCCCATTAATAACTCGAATCCTATGCTACCTTGGTCGACCTCACCTGCTGGATTCGATTGTTCTCCCCATAAGCTCTTCAAATATGCAATTTTATCCCAATAGCCCCATTCCTTCCCCCACCCCCCTTTCACGTTTTTAAACAATTATAAATTTTTTTAAATTCCTCATAGCACCGAGGATTTTTGACCTGTATGGTTCGGAATTACAAGGACTTGACCTCTCAGGTGTCTCCCCTACCCCTGGACAGCATTTTGCCGATACAAATCCTGACTAGCTCATTTCATCATTTCATTGAAACAGTTCAGGGTGTAATAAAATCACTTACTATCATCATGGAAATGACATTGAAGGGACGTTATTTTAAAATATTCGCAAATGGTTCGAAAAGCACGTAAAAATATTCATTACCTTTTTAAAAACATTTTTCAAATTGGAAGTGCATGTCTAAACCAAACGGTTCGGGAATTAGCTATTGGGTCACTTTAATGCTGGACACCCTGTATATATATATTACACTATTAAAATGCGAAGGTAAATAAGCTATGCTTGTTTGTCGTTTTGTATGTACATCTATTTTTTCACGAGCCGCATGACGCAGAAATTCGCGGAAGATACCGAAAGATCGGAAATGATCCGAGGAATTCGTTTCCACCATTTATATTCAGATATTGCAATTAGTTAAAAAGATATTAATTAAAAGTCTTAAAACGCAAAATTGGTTTACCCTTGTTGGCTTTTTATTCCTTAGAGCATCATTAACATTTCAGTGAAGTAAAGCCCCTATTTTCCCCACATTTTTTTAAAAAAAAACCCATCCAATTCTTCCTATCAAACTCAAACAAAAACTAATTACAGAATCTTAAAGATCATTTTTTCGCTACGATACGGCATAATTTTATTTTTTTTTACAAAATAATGATATTTTCTATTTTTTACGATTTTTTCTAAAAGGAGTCAACATCGATACGTTTTCATGAAAATTATTTCTAAATCGTTCCATTTGAATTTTCTTTCGCGTTAATGAAATGATATTCTACACTAAAAAAGTTCATGCCTCTCTCTTTTAGAATCAGTCATTTAAAAAATAAAATGTCAAAAACCTTTTTTATGGTTTTTCTAAAAATTTTCAAAATTTTAATTAAATATTTAATAAATTCGTTTTTTTTTAATAAAAATAATCTCACGAAACTTCTTTTCCATCTGCAGAACATTATCATCCGTAATCTGTAAAAGATTGAAAAAATTGCTTAAAAATTATGGTTTTTAAAAATTATTTTGTGTTTTTCGTTTTTTACCCTCTTTGCGAGAGTTAATCACACACACAATGTAGCTCTTTTTTTCATTTTTTTTCCAAAACTACTGTAGTTTGCAATCGATAAGAGAAGTTTGAAGGCATTAACTTAAAAATGAAGCCCTCAAAAAAATTAAAACTTTAACAAAGAACACAATTTTACAATAGCCAAAGGTTTGGCGGCGCAAACCCCTTTGGCGCCAAATGACTATCTTTTTCCCTGTGCACTTCCAATATCTTGGCACCTCATGTGTTATACTTTTCCCATGTGCACTTTCTGTGTTACTCTCAAAAAGAAGACGGAAATCACCAATTTGGCTAGAAAAAATTTATTTTTGTGTCATTTTCTGTACATGTTTTAATTCAAAAAATTCATTTTAAACATCCGTTAATAAAACAAAAATTTCTCTAATATTTGTGAAATACTTTATCGTTTTTACTCCACTATCATTATTTTAAGCAAGTTTATTTGCAATACATTTAAATGTATTGCTTTAAACTAATATTTTTTAAAAATAAAGCAGAATTGTTTTGTGCAAATCATTAATCCAAATTTTTCAATTGTTATGTATTGAAGATCATGATGAATAAACTGTCTGAACTAAAAATGTTCTTACTTTGCACTTTTAAAATCAGTGATTTAAAAAATTAAATACCAAAAACTTTTTCTTACTCTTTTTCAAAAAAGCTCACAATTTTTTTCAACATCTAATAAACATGTTAAATTTTGTAATTTTAAAATTTTCTGTTTGAAATCACAAATTTTATTTGTTTTGTATTTTTTTTCACCTTTCAGTGAAATAAGCATAACTTTCGTTGAAAAAATAGAAGCAATGTTCATATAATATATTTGCTTTTATTTAAAAGGATTTATCATTCTACGTGACGTAATGTTCATGGCTCGATTGTCAGAGGATTTGATTACCATGTCTTCGGCCAGGGTTCAATTCACTCTATTGTTTTTTTTTCCTGGCATCATTTAATAACTAAGGAAGAACGTAAAACTATTTTCAGCTCAATGCAACATCGATGTGAAGTTGAACTGAAGAATAAAGGCAACCTTACTAATATCTGGTAACTCACTTCTATCATCAGTATTTAATGTATATCGACAGTTATTATAGCATAACTTTTATGCATTTCAAATATTTGAATTTTGTTTTTTGTATTGAATTCAGTATTAATTTCCCTTTAAAATGATACAAAATACTTAGCATGTTGTGCAACGCAAAAATTTCTATAAGCATACAAACTTAAAAAAGCTAACAATTTCAATAATTGTACACAATATTGACCACCACTGCATTTATTATAATACTTGTATATTTAATTACTTATTGCAATACTTATATATTTAATTACTTATTATAATACTTATACATTTAATTACTTATTATAATACTTATATATATTTAATTAGTTATATTATAATACTTATATATTTAATTAGTTATTATAACTTACATATTTACTTATTATAATACTTATATGTTTAATTACTTACTATAACACTTATATGTTTAATTACTTATTACAATACTTATATATTTAATTACTTATTTAATACATATGTACTTAATTACTTACTCAATACTTATATATTTAATTACTTACTTAATACTTATATATTTTAATTACTTATTTAATACTTATATTTTTAATTACTTATTTAATACTTATATATTTAATTACTTATTTAATACTTATATATTGAGGTTATAAACTCATCAACCTGTATAAGAGTAGTAGAAAGTAATGCATTAGAAAAAATGTAAAAAAAATTTAAAGTGCAAAACCTTTTTTTTTTTAGTCATCTAATAAAATCATGATAAAATACTTTAAAAAAAATAATAAACAAGTAAAAATGTTACCATTGAAATAAAAATAGACATTTTATAATTAGAAAAGCAAAATAACAGTATTTACTCAGAAAATATGATCGAATAAAATGTACTGAAGCATCAATCTCGCGAAACGAAAAATATATAAATCAGCCCTTCTACAAAAAAAGACTACTTAATAATTAATTAATAACTTTTCTACCATTCTTAGAAGCAAATTGGTCAATAAAAAATTTTGGGGAAATGAATTTTTTTCAGAGATTTCGGATGCAATAGACAATGTATCCATATATGAAAGCCTTTCTTGAGTGTAGTATTTCCAATAACTCCTCTAAAATATATACCTAAACCATCAGTAGTGCTCATACATCTAATAACAAACTTTATTTGTTCTTTGTGACTAATATCTTGTGTATAGTCAAGAATTATAGTGCAATTTTTGCTTTTTTACAAAGCGTATTGCCTCATTACGAAAAGATTCGGCTAAAATAGTAAGTATTTCATTTTGAAAATGCTGCCCTAAGTTATTACGATGTTCTGAATTAACTGGATAAAATTTGGTCAATATCTAAACTGCCTTTAAAAAATTACGATTATCTCAACTACGTACTAGTTCCTTTACATACCAAATTTTGACTGGCTAAAAGTTGTACATCAGCAATCATTCTTTCAATGAAGGCGCGTCATCGCTTTTTCCCCTTGATTGTATACATTTTGTTGTTCAGCGTCAATAGTACAATCAGGGCCTGCTCCAGCAGTTTTGCCACCTCGGACAAAAATGCAATTTATATTGATATCTTAAGTTTGGGAGAAATTATCGCAAGTTTGGCTTGCTTGGTGGTCAGGGTCCAAGGGCCCCCTGAGTTCGGGGGCCTTGGTGTGCGGCAACGCCTAGCCCATTGGTAGCTACGCCCCTCGTTGGAGGCCCATATGCTTGCTACAACAAATCGCTACGCAGTGTAATTTTAATTTTTTTAAAAAAAGATATAGAGTCATTATATATATATGGGAGACAACAAGGGGTCCAAGACATTTGTCTTTCTTCAGATTTATTTTAAACTTAAGAAAAATTAATTAAAAAAAGGTAGCTATTCTACAATTGGATTTCCATGATGTGACGACAGGAACGCCTGCTCGCGAACCTCAGTCTTTCTCTGCTCTTTTCTCAATTGTCCAAGTTTTGGATTTGATTAGCTGCGCCTGCGCGCGAAGACTGCGTGCTTTACTAGATGACGATTGGATTCCACAACGGCCAGCCTGACTGTACGCTGTCCGCAGTGGTATTTATTCCTTTTCCTTTTCATGGATACCAGAGGAGAATCTGAAACATACAAAAAAGATTGATTGATTGATTTAATATTAACGTCGCACTGTTCAGCTACACGAGGGCTTTTGGCGACGGACCACGTAATTTTGAACCATGGTCAAGTGACGTGGACGACACCTGAGCTGGCACCCCCTCTCCTAACTACCACACCACACCAACGGGAGGACATTTCAACTCTCGACAGATTTAACGTGCATCGCTGCCCTACACGGCGGGTCTTTAGTGGTACTGGGATCGAACTCGTGACCAGGCAAGCCACGATCCGATACCTATACCACTCGGCTACCGCGGCCCCCAAACATACAAAATAGACGGAACAGACAAGGACTATACAACAAATACACAAAGATTTAACATATCATAATTTTGCTGAACTAGACAGTTTCTCCATCATGTGAAGGCACCTCTTCGACATCCGGAAGGTTCAACAGGGAAACATTGTGTTTCACAGGCATAAGAACGCCCTTTTTAATTAGTTCTTCTTTGGTTGAACGCATCGATATTTTCCTCTCTAGAGTTCTGGACGTCTGTTCAAAACGATTGCTCTTTTTTTTCCGTTTCCACTAACCAGGGCTTGAAGAGTCTCCGGAGCATCGCAAACCGACTATGTTTAGTCTCCATAGGTGAAAGGGTAGGTGACCGGGAGTTGAAGCTCACGGAACTCGTTTTCATGGCACCATTGACTTTCTCACACAATACTATATCAGAACATTTTTCTCTTATAATACCCATTTTTAACTTAGTACTCTTAATTTTATTAGGTTTATAATTCTTAATTAGAGAACTCAAATCATTTCTAGTATTAAAGTTTTTAACATGTGACAAATCATAACTAGAGTTTTCTATCACATTTGAAACAGATAAAAAAGAAAATGCACCTAAAGAGGATTCACTTTCATTCAATAAAACAAAGCTCTTTGCGTGGCTTAGTTTCTTTATTTCAGTATATACACTGGGATGTATAATAAATTCTTCGGTCAAGGTCGGTGATATTGCCGTTCGAACACTTAAACTTGGAGAGTGCTGAGTAAGAGAAATATTTATCGGCTTAACTTCTACCATACGCCTTTCGTTAAAACACGTGCTTAATGTTATCCTCTCTTCGGAAGGTTTGTTCACTCTAATTAGTGAGGAATTTAGAACTGGGATCTGGCAACCTGAATCAATCAAGGCTGTTACGGGCTGATTTTCTACAAAAATGTTTACACATTGGAGCTGTGCGAACTCATCGCTTTTTTGTTTTTCGCTCTAGACTTTCAAACTGTTCACGTTTTTTCTATTATGGATGTGAGATTCTTTAGGCTTAAAACGCTTCTCACAATCTCTTGCGTAATTAGATGAATCACCGCATATATAGAAATTTTTATTTTGTCTTTCGAGATTTTGGGGATAGCTATCTTTAATCTCTGGTTTATAGTTTCGTGGTCTATTTTTAAAGGGGTCTTCGGTATATCCACAAGCAATAGGAGTTTCCTTACGTGATCCGCTTCTAGATGAAATATAGATATAGCACTCTTTAGCTAAATCGATAGGCCTAAACCAATCTTCGGCTTCTCGAATGCCAATATGAGTTGCGGTTTCCTTATTTAAAGTTTCAAATAATTTATCAGAAATTAAAAGATCACATAGAGGTTCAAAGGAATTAACTTTTCTTAACGAACAATAATATTGGAAGTTTGCCGTCAATCTTGCAGCAAATTGGATGTATGTCTCGCCTGATGATTTTACAGCATTTTTAAATGAGTTTAAACACTCGCGATGGGTTACTTGGAATTCTCTGAGTACTATAGATTTTAGTTTTTCATAGTCATTTAATTCCTCTTCTTTAATATACAGTAAGACGTTATGAGCTCTTTCGCCCAGAAGATTTATTAAAATTTCAGATTTATATTCGTCATTTATTTTCTTGGTTAAAAATGCGCGTTCTAATGATTGGAAGAACAGATTAAAGTTTTCAGATCTGGTGGGAACAGGAAGAGATAAAGTTCTAAGACTTTTATCATATTTTCTATGTTAGTTTCGAACTGTTTATCTTCGACTTTAGCTGCAGGATTTAAACTTAATGCTTCATTTTTAGCCGTTTGAAGTTCGACTTCTTTTTCTAATTTTGCTAACTGAAGTTTCGCGAGCTCAATTTTCTGTTTTTCTAAAGTTACCTCTCTTTCGTTTCGCGATACTCTCTCATCTATACAGTTTTGAATTAAAGTTTTAACGAAATCTGCATCACTCTCAAATGTACTACTCTTCTCAATTTTAGTCTTTAGTTTAGCTATGGTGTCAGTACTCTCCACAGTACCGTCTAGATCCTCAACAACTCTTATGAGATCCTCTTTAAGAGCGTTTTTATACATTTTAGGAAAAATATGGAAATATCCTACTTTTTTTTCTAGCTCCCTTGTTGCTCGCACGTACGATGTATCCAATAATTGAAGAAAAACGTTGATTCCACAGATCTCACCTCTTCGCAGGTTATATCGTTAGATGAAATATAGTTCAATAGTTCCGGCCTCTACACAGGCGGAATATTCACACTGGGCTCGAATGAAAAATTCAACCTCTACACAGGTTATATTGTTAGACGAAAAATAATTCTTGCAATAGTTCCGGCCTCAACACAGGCGCAATATTCAGGGTTTGAATGAAAAATTCAACCTCTACACAGGTTGAGCCAAGTTTCCAAAAAATGGCGGCGCGTCTCCTCCACGGACGCTTTTGTTCACGCGTTTCAAACTTTGATCAAAATCGAAATTTTATCGATCCCGGCCGAGCCCCCATAATTTGTGGGAGACAACAAGGGGTCCAAGACATTTGTCTTTCTTCAGATTTATTTTAAACTTAACAAAAATTAATTAAAAAAATGGTAGCTATTCTACAATTGGATTTCCATGATGTGACGACGGGAACGCCTGCTCGCGAACCTCAGTCTTTCTCTGCTCTTTTCTCAATTGTCCAAGTTTTGGTTTTGATTAGCTGCGCCTGCGCGCGAAGACAGCGTGCTTTACTAGATGACGATTGGATTCCACACACACACACACACACACATATATATATATATATATACAATTTTTACTAGCATTAATCGGCATTTCTATTCAGTCTAAAATAAAGTTCCGGGTATTTAAATAAGGTACAAGGTTTCCAAAGCAAAAATAATAAATACAAAAAAAATATTTTCATACCAATTATTTCGTAACAAAAAAAGTATTTTTCAAATTCGGTCCAAATGCCACCATTAAAATCTCAGACACGGGTCCAGTTTCCCCAGCCCTAGAGCAGCCCCTGCTGCTAACATAGAGACAACAGTAAACACAGTAAAGGACTAAGTGGATTAGATCATATGAAATTACTCTCCAACTAGATGTATACATGTAAGCGGGCAAATAAAAATAGATCAGGATTAGCTTTTATATATGTTTTCTTTTATTTCTTTTTTTTTTCAGTGCTATGTTGTGAATCGCTTGATTCGCCGGTTTGATTATATGGCATCTGGTTACAATTAGAACTTAAAAAAAACCGCATATAACTAACGTTTTCTTTAACATAATACTAAAGTACCATAAAGTTCCTTCAACATAAAATTAAATTTAGAACTTCGTAAACATTAATAATACTGTGCGAATACTGAAGTATTTTTCAAACAGGCTTTGCAGTGAAAATCATTTATTTAAAAGTCAAAAGAAGCTGCGAGACTTTTTCTCTTATAACTTAATACGAAATAAAACTACAAGAAACTACATTCTGATAGAGGTACAACTCACTAAAAAGGAAAACGAGCATTGTGTTTATAAGCGTTGTAAATCCATAGGCAAAAAAAATCTCTTCTTTCCCCTATTTTGTTTTTCCAAATTATAAGAATTTATTATTAAATTGAAAACTTTTAATTTCTCCAAATTCATAAAGAATTTAAACATTATTAGATAAATCGTATTAAATATTTTTTGTTTAGCTACTTTCGCAAAAATCCTTTTTGAGACGCCTTTACTAAGCATCGATCCACAGTGCGCTGCCAGTGCCGCTATTAAACGAAAACAAGAAAAAACTTTTTTTTAATGCGGTATTGTCGGCTTCACCTCGAATTTTGCTATCAGATGAAGGATGTTTGGGAAGAGTAGACATTTATGGACAATCGGCTAATTAATACACTGTGCACTAACATTCTATTTTTGTGTTATCAGAAAATCGGGACGATTTTTCTCAATAACTATTTAAAATTCAGAGTATTTATTCGATTTTTTAAAAGTTTAATTTTTAAAAATTCGTAAATTTTTTTTGTTTAAGCGTACCATGTACGGCTTGCGGCCGATCGCGTGCGGTGCACGTGCTGCACACCTGTTAGGATCGGCCCTGGTGTAGCTAATAACAATCACCAGTTACTAACTGCAAGTGGTCTCTAATCTTAAAAAAAAGGACGACGAGAAAGAAATCTATTCTACAGACATCTTGTGTTATTTAAAAATTAAAACTCAAATCATAAGGAAATGTGAAACCTCTAACCAATGCTGTAGATGTCAATCACATATTTCCATCACTCATGCATCAATACCCAATGCTAAACGCAGTGCAAACCACTTCTCCGCACGCAAAAAGAAGATAATAACAAGAACTAAAAACAAGTTTTCCAATTATTAAAGATAAAAGAATTTGCTAAATGCGAATCAAAGTAATGTTGACTTTTGCGGTGGCAATGAACCTCATAAACTATAAAGAACCTGCACTAGCTGGCGTATCATGATTTCGCATCCTAGTGCCGCTGAAACTTGCCATATAGAGGCTGATGTACATTAAGTCTCAGGGCTCAAAGTCTTCCGTTGTTGTGATATGATAGTTCGGAAAGTAGTGTCTGTTCAAGTCTCGTCCTCGTCCCTTCAGCGCTGAAAAAAAATTGCGTGGTCTATCGCCCTCGTGCGAAATTAATAAACATGTTGACGAATATACACATGGCATTGAAATGATCTCAGGTGTTTTCTCAAAATGAACCCCTGTTGTACTATCACTTTTAAAGGTTTATTGGAAAAGCTGTGTTAGATAAATCGACATATAGAATTTTTTTTACAGAAAATAAAACATTTGAATATAGATTTACCTATTAGGTTTTTTCTCTCAAGGGAATAATAGCGTATGTTGTCTTACAATCTATCAATCAATTCTTTGCTACCGATCATTTCTGTTTCTGCTGTATTTTTCCCATTGAAGATATAACAATGTACAGGGATTTCCGTTTCCTATTTTATTGACATTTAATACTAACGCGAGGGTCTGTGTTTTTCGAAGATATTTGTTCTTTCACAGAAACATTCTCATTAAATGTATTCTATTCGCTCGGCTTACTTGAAATAAATTCATGTTAATATAGAAGAGGAATAAGGAACAATGTCGGAGAAAGTTTCAAAAATTTCATTTTATTATAATTGTTTGTATTTACTTTAAGCATAACTTAAATGCTCGTTATGTTAGAAATGTGTTTTACCAATTTTCAAACTTAGCAATTATAAAAATTGATATAAAATCTCATGAGTAGTAATGTTTCTCTTTTATATATAACCTGGTCAATTGACCATGATATAAAATAATGAAACATTTCAACATTTGATTATACAGGATAACATCTTGTGCCATTGATTAAAAAGATCAGTCACAATTTACATTAATAATCAATACAGAGAAGTTAATATTCTGTGGAGAAAACGAAATGTTTTAAATTTCAATAAATTTTAAAAATGTATAGTTAGTCATAGAAGTGCTTCTGTGTTTACTAAATATGTTTAAAATATTTTATTGTTTTGATATCATATGCTTCTTCTTACAGGATCCTCAGACCGCTATTATGAATGGAAAAGTTCTTGCTATTTTAATCACCACTTTCTTGTGTATCTTTTTTATTGTGGTTGTTGATACTACTGCCTTATTGAATTCCAATGAGAGGGATGCATATAGTAAAGGTATGACCTATTGACAAATTATACTCTAAAAAAAAACTAGTGAATTCATGCATGGTCTCATTAGTGATTATCAGGTGTGTAACATATATGTTATGTGTTCTGGCTCAAGTGTTTAATAGGCAGACCCTGGGATTTGGCGATGTTTATCTAGATGCTAGAATGAATTTGGCTCTTTATTACTTCTGTGTCGCTTCATTACTCTTAGAATACTTGTTGCTACTTACAGGTAGTTTGACGACTAATTCTCTGGTTATGAAAAAAATTGGCTTTGCCAAGGGTGAGCTATTTTATACTTTAACCATGGGCTGTTTTTGTAATTTTTTCAAAACGCAGAATTGAATATTTGGTTAAAATAATTTAGACAAAGATATACATCTGTACATAATTTAAAATGAATTACAGATGGTATGTATGAAATCAATTATATGAACAATATCGAAAAGCGTTTTATGTAATAGCATATTTTATGAAAATAAAACTACAGAGAAATAAGTACAGAGAAATAAGTTTAACTGTGAGGATTGTGATTATAGAAATTAAAATAATACTCTCCTTTTACTCTGTTTATGGTTTTCTAGTGCTTTCTTAGCATAAATATGCTATGCTTCTATCCATGTTTTTTAAAAGTTATAACTTCTCCAATGAAAGTAGTCTTTGTATGTTACTGATAAGTTCTTAAAGGGTTCCAGCACTATATGCCTTTTCTAAATTATGATAGATTTCAATATACTTTTTGAGTTTAATTAATTAATTAATAACCACAGGAATTTCAATGCTATTCCCCAAGTGTTCTGACAGAAGATTAAGATCTCTTTGGAGATCAGGAGCTCCGAGGGAAATGTGTCAACATCAAAATTCTTGAAATCATTGTTTTGTAATAAAACAAATTGAGAAAATATTAAATTACATTTTTTATTTATTGAAATTATTTTTATGTTGGAGTAAATTTAAAATATTACAATGGCTATTTTTTTTTATAACAGCATGAAATGTAATACAATGTAAAGGTGGTTTAGAGGCAGTCTCTGCTTAACTTCTCCAAAGGGATTCACTAAATTTTGTGATTGCAATTTAAAGGTATGTCTCATTTACTTTTTTGTGTTACACTCAAATCATGCACACACAAATTTGCTTCTACTGAACATTACAGCTGATAAAAAACTGCATGGAATGAAGGCTACATTAAAAATTTTTTTAATTAGGGATACTATGTCTAAGAAGAAAACTGATTATTTGATAGTTAATTTAGTTTATTTTGTTGTTGTTCATCAAAGATGCATTATTTCTGTTTTTTGAATGTTGTTAGTTGTTGTGTTAATGCTAAAAAGTGTTTTCATTTTAAGTTGTGCAAGACTAAAATGTTTTGTAAAAAAGGACCTGAAAAAATTTGTTTCAAAAAGAGGGACATGTATTTTTTAACTTGCTTCTTAAGCATAGTGCTTCTGGAATATTTTCTTTTTGTTTCCTTTATATTTTTAAGAAGAAAGCATTGTCCTACATCATACTAATTGATAGCTCTGTAATACCTATGAGATAGATTAAGAAGTTAATTTTTAACCTTGAAAGGGAACAAGCATAAATAGACTTAATTGTATGTCTGCTTGGATATATATATAGGAATCCTCTCAAATGTTCTCCAGATTGTTACAAATTTCTGTAATTTAATGCCTTTTGTGAAACACAAGACAAAGTAGTCCACCAGTTTCCACCCGCATGTTGCTTTTTGATAGAGAACTGGTGGAAAAACAATTTCTTTGAATGCCTGTCTACTTCACCTTCAAGACATACAGAACAATGGTACAAAGATTTCAGGGTTGCTAGTAGGACAATAAAAGATAATTTTTTCTTTTTTTCTGCTTGAGAATTGCAATGAAACTCATGTACAGAGTGAGGCACTGGAGTTTAAAAGGCAGACAATGCAGAATATGTTGCTTAAAAGAGCAGAGCACTTTGCATAATCTATCGAAAATGAATCTTGTGAGAAATGATACAGCTTTTAACAGTAAATGAACATTATTTTTAAGCACTTAACTAGTTTTATGTACATTATATGAGCTCTTTTTAATAAAAAATAATATTAAAAGAAAACAATAGTCTTAAAGAATTAACTATATAAATTTCCATCTGATTTGTATTTAGTTAGTTATATGGACTTGAATATTCAATTATAAAGAAATCTTTATGAAAATTTATAAATATGTAATATACTTTATAAAAAAAATTAATTTTGAATATTGTCACAAGAATTTCAGCACCTCTTTGCCTGACTCTGAAAATTAAAGTGCTAAATTAAAACTTAACTTGAATGTAATTTTTTTTCATTCTCATAAAACCTTTCATCGAATATACTTATATTTCTTGCCAATCTTTTTTTTAATGTGGTTATTTGTATCTCATGAATATAATGGTACATTTGATTGAATATTAATAATTACTTTGCTAAAATTAAAAGTAGGATATTGAACAGAGCATTTTATGAATTTTGTATTTATGTTTATGTATTGGTACAAAAAAATAACTTTTTGATTTTCTGTATTCGAATGAAATATTTAAATTTGTTTGCAACTTTTTGAGTTGGCAAAAATGCTTATCCATTTTTACAGCTCTGGGGTCTCGTTAGAATTTCTTCTTTACATTTATCTAGAAATTCTTTTTCCCCCCCCTCTCTTGTACTCCTTTTCTCACTTTGGTATTTATATTCTTTCTTTATTTATTATGGATTTTTTCTCTGTAACAGTAGATTGCCCAAAGGAAGTCATTTTGACTGTTTTTTTAATTTGGATTAGAAAAAAATTACATATATAATGAACAATTTCTTAGAATTTTTTGAATATATTTTTTTCCAAGTGAAGAATTTTTTTTTACTGTTAATATATTTACTAATAACTTGTTATGTAACTGTAAATAAGGTAAAAAATATTAAAAATTTTAAATAAATTTTTTTACACATTAATATAGGTATATACTGTTTCAGTCTTTCTAGTGTTAACTATCATTTTAGAATTTATTACATTTTAAATTATTTATATATTTTTTTTTAAAATGAGTAAAGCAGAATAGAGGAAACTGCACTGAAGAGATTGAAAAATTCGTACTGAATTTGTGTGGAATTTTTTGATGTTGTTTAGAACTAGGAAAATAAGAGTATGATTTAGATTAATCACTAAGTTTGTCCATAATTTATTTGTCACACAGAAAATTGTTTGAAAATAAACTTTTGTAAAGATTATTAAAAAACAATTTTGATTTTTAATGAGTACATTTTATTCAAAATATTGCTGTTGCGAGCTGTTTAAACTTATGAATGTGTTTTGAATGATTATATAAATGGAAATTTTTAGTATTAAATTGAAAAATTCCAATTTTGTTTTTACATAATTGAGCAAAATATATTAATTTCTTAAGTTTACTTGAATAAATATTTCAAAACTAATAAAAAAATATTTTGAAGCAGCATTTAGGCCTTAACTTTTATCTTTGATGAATAAAATTAGTATCAATTTTTTTCTACTTATTTTTTTTTCTAAACATCAGAGAAAATCTTGTTTAAATTTTGTTCAAATCGCATTATTCTACAAAGAAAATAAAAATTTAAAATGCACTTAATAAGTATACTTGAATAAAATGAGTGTTTTAAAATATAGTCTATTGTGTTTAATTGAATAAGCATTGAATTAATTTGAAATAATAGAAGTGATCCAAAAAGAAAAAGATCTACAAAGCATCATTTGTTACATGATATTTTGCTTCTTCCAATAATTCTAAAAATGGAAAAATGACAGATATTTAAAGGAAATTTTTGAAATTGAATATTTCAGTTTTTCTAATTTTTTTATAAAATGCATGAAATATTTCAAGAATTCTTTGTTGTATAATAATTGATAAGCAAAAATTAAAGCTTTGAAATTGGAAATCTAAAAGTAAACTCATCAATAGGGATAGTTTTAAAGAAAAGGAATTTTTGTGGATTCATTTTAATGTTTAAACTTAAGAAAAATTCCTTGATGTATATAAAAACCTTTGAATTAAGAAGGAAAGGTCTACTTTTGTTGTACATTTCACTTCCAAAGTTAAGATTTGTTGAATTTCCCAATTTTTTAATCAGAGAAGTTTTTTTGTAACTAAAATATATACTACTTTTTTAAAGAGTATAATACAAGATAAGTGAATAGAAATAATGAAGTACTCACTCATGATTATAAAAAATTTTTCAAGATGCACTGTATTGCACCTGAAAAGCAATGAATGTAACTGGAATGTCTTATAAAATACTTAAAATGCTGGAAAGTAAAAATGTTTTTGCTGTCTTTTTTTAAGAAATGTATTATTAGTTGCCCTGTTTGTGTATTATAATACACCTAGAAAAGAAATTGTATTTGGGGGCTGGTCCAAGCTTTGAAACTCTGAATGCAAATCATACGACTTTTTTTTCAGTCACTGCAGACTGGAAAAAATGACTTTGTTGTAAATTAACACAAGAGGTATCCTATAAAAGCTTTCATATGACCAAAATACTATTCTTCTGTTAGTCCTGTTTATTGTTGATTTCCAGATTGCAAATTTTTGTGAAGAATCAAAAATGTACAATTGTTTTTTTATGGTCTTTTAAATGGGCAGAATGCTATTACACTCTATAACTACAACAAAAAAAAGGACGCACCAAAAATCAGCTGGCCGATTGTAATGAAATTTCATATGCAAAGACATTGCAACCGAACATGCAAATGATTAAAATTTGGTACCCAATGAATGAATAGCAGGAGCTACAGCGTATTGGAGTTGTGCACTCAGCAGTTGTCTATAAGAAATAATTCTTAATCTGATGGTGAAAATTTCAGTTGCATTATGATTTAGGATACCTTTGAACATCTGAAAATATGCCTCCCCACAGGATTCAAGCTCATTACAAGCAACTGTCAGAGTTTGAAAGAGGTTTTATAATTGGGCTGAAAGAGGGAGGATGTGCAAATCGGAGAATCGCTCGTCATATGGGTCGAAGCGATGTGGCCATTATAAGATGCTGGCAAGAATAGGTGGACAGTGGCAGATTTCAGCTTCATGATGTTAGCGGTCGACCTAGGACCACAGCATATCAGGAGGTGATGATGAGTAATGATGGTTTATGCCTTAACGGATGAACAATGGTCATCACATAATGATGCAGTCTTGCCACTGTTTCCAGTTGACTTGTAGTTTGGAATTCTCAATTTTTAGGAGAATATGTCCGGTAGTAGCATTCAAGCATAAAAGCTATTCAAAACATGATCTTATTGAGACCGAGTAGGGAACAAAATGAGGCCCACAGTTGGGCTATGCTTAAGACATCCATGAATGTAAGGTAAAATAAGGTAATTGTTTTCTTTTCTTTTGTAATCTATTTAGAATCATGTCTTTTGCATTATAACTTCTTTTACTCTTCAACCCTTTATAGGATTATCCTAAAAAACTAAAAAAAAAAAAGCAGCTTTATTCTAAAAGTGAGGGTATGTCACCAGACAAACTGTGTACAGCACTGTAAAAAGGTCAAAGACTCTTTAGTTCAGAAAGAGAAAGTATCATTCGCAGTAGTCAAAAACGCTCATAATCAGGCGATTTAATTGGGACAAAGAACACATGTCATGGGTCACTGAATGGAATTCTGTAGTATTCTCAAACAAGAAATTTAATTTAAACAGTCTTGATTGCTGTTAACACTACTGACGTAATTTTAAGGATGAGGAAAAATTTTACTGATTTTGCAAAATGACAGGAGGAAGTGTGATTAACCGTTGACTATGGAAGAACAAGGAAATATAATTAAATGGTACAGAACCATCAAGATTATAGTCGTGTTGGAATCAGTGCTTCTTTTTTATACGTCATAATTGGGAGGAGACAACTGCATATACAAACAAGACAGTTCATCCATTTACACAGCAAAGGCTGTGAAAAGTTTTTTCAAACAGTGTTCAAAATTTGTTATGACCAGCTCAAAGCTGTGATATAAACACTGTAAAAAATATCCAAGCAATGTTCGTTCGATAGATATATGGAAAAGGAAAGCTGTATGAATCCATTCTTGAGCTTAAGCATGTACTCAATCACGTTTGAGACAATTTCTGTCAAGCGGAAATTCATTCATTGTGTGATTCGATGCCAAATAGAGTTTTTGAAGCAATTATAGCAAATGAGGAAAAACTTGTTACTAAATTATTGATTTTCATGTCAAAACTACTGTGTCCTACTTTTTTACAAACTTTCCAGTACGAAAAGTAAAAATTACTTTAAAAAGTTTGTTATAAATGTTACAAAAAATTCTAAATTCAATTTTTATGCTCATTAAATCTAAAATATTACTCTCACATAAAAGAGTTTTTGAGTAAGAACTAAAGTCTGTTAATTTTTGCTCTTAAAATTTCATATTTTTTACGGGGCGTATTTGAGTATATCTGACATTTAAGCTTAAGAAGTGCTTTTTAAACTAGTGGTAAATGAAAGGCATTCATTATGTATATTTAAAAAAAATATATATCTTAATATCTCTAGCAATGTATAAAACATTTTTTTTTTACTTTGAAATTTAGCAAAAGCTGTAAACAAATTTTTAAATTGTTATAACATTTTTATAATTTTTAGGCAATTTTTAAAGGAGTGGCTGCAAAAAAAAAGTTTTATAGTACAATTACTACTAAATGAAGTTTTAAAACATTTCTTTTTGAAATGTAAATGAAATATATATCAATCTCTACAAGTAATAACAAAATACTATATTGAAAATGTAGAAAAACAATTAGACAAAAATGGAAAATATCAGAACATACAAATTAAAACTGATTACTCCATTCATTATGAGATTTCGTCAAATATGAAAAATAAATGAACAACTAAAATTTCTTAATCAGTTGTTATCATATTTCCTTAATTAAATGATATGAAGAAAAAAGAGTGTCAAGAAATTGTCAACAATGTAGAAATAGAGGAATTTAGTTTTAAACAAAAAGAAAATTTTTGAAAGGAATTGCTGACAAAAAGATGAGATTTTTATGCAATCTCTCACACAATACAATTCTAAAAAAAATATATCTTGAAATTAATCAATTTGGTAAGTGAAATGCTCAAAAGTAATAAAGTTATTTAATTTAAAGAAATCTTCAGAAATAGGATGACTATTTAAATTTGTTTTCAGTTGATTAAAAATAGTTCAAACAAAGTAAAACAATCCTGTTTTTATATAAAAAGTTCAATTTAGGGGGTAATTATCAGGGAAAAAGAAAAAAAAGCATTGCAATTTGTTTCTCAGAATCAAACATTAGAAGGATTAATCAAGATTGAGTATAAACTTTTAAAACTGAAACCAAAGAGCAATCGATTGGTATTACTCTGTACAAATATTGCAGCAATGTCTTATGTGAAAAGTGACCTTAAGTATATTACGCTGAATCAGTGACAATTGTGGAATATGTGGTCGAACAGGGGGAAAAGTAATAGGGAAAAAAAACCAGCAATTACTTAAAACATAGTTTTATTAATCTTGCCTTGTCTAAAGAGCTCTTTATCATGCATCTGTTATTTGATGCATCAAATTGTTCCGTTTTTAAATCATGTTTTCAGACCAACCCAAAATTTAAGAAAAATACTTGAGAGTATTTTTTATTTCTTTCTGGTTCACAATAATGATTGAATAATTAAATTTTATTTTTCTTTTGTTGCTAAAAGTGATAAATTAACCAAAAGCAGGATATCATTACTCCTACATTATGCATTATAATGCAGTTTTAACAGCTCTTGTTATTCTGCATTTATTCTATTTAGATTCATACTTTCTGTAATTTTTACATTAAAATTTTGGTTTCTATGCATACTGTGTTTTAAGAGGACAATTTACACATTTTTTTTTAAATTTAATTATTTTCAAAAAAAATTTTGGGTTGTGTCCCTATATGTATTTATTAAGTAAAACAGATTTTGTGCTCAAAATTTCATAAAAAGCTAGCCATTTAATTTTTATAGGAAAAAAAAACTTAAAATTTTGAGGGGATTTTAAAATGCTACTCCTCCTACAAAAACTAGCATACACACAAGAAATCTGGCTTACAAATACGTCAAAGTATGTTTAACAACAGTTGGTATGGGTTTTTTGATACTGTGATTGTGGTATTCGTATGACACATCTTTTTGTTGTGAATGTGTATTGAAAATTCCTTCAAAAATGTATAAATTATAAATTCAACTATTTTTTAATAGAAATAAGCATAGCTCTCAAAAAAAAATACACACCAATTTTGCCAATTTAACAATAGTTAGAAAAAATATTAAATCATTTGGCACAATAGAAAAAAAAGGCCTTAGCATTTTAAATAAAGACAAACTTGGATATTTTATCTTTCTGAGTTAAATCAGTTTAAAGTTTTGATTTGCCATTGCAATGTGAATAAAAACAAACCTAAAAGTAATCGTAACTCTGTGTTTCTAAAACTTTGGGCTTTCAAATTTTGTGAGAATATAGAAAAGTATATAAAGAATAAGTTAAGCAAAATATTAAATTTGATTTTTTGACCGAGTTTTGTCAATTAAATCGTACTGTGTCTTCTTAAGGTTAACTTAGTACCACGATTACAAAGTGTCCATTGTTGAATGCTCGTGTCCGACACTCTTAATTTGTGAGTTAAATTCTTGATGCCAATAAAGTTCCATTTAAAGCTTATGGGGTTATGCACTTTATATTAGTCGAGTACAGTTTCCCCATGGCGTGGAAGTTGGGCGAGTAGGGTGTCAACTCATATATATTCATTAGTTGAATGTGGCTAAACTTGAAATTGGCAGTCTCCAATTACCAAGGGCGGCTCTAGGGCCACACAAACCAGACCCCTGCCTGGGCGGAAAATTCTAAGGGTGGCATTTGGATCAAATTTGATAAATATTTTTTTGTTATAAAAAATTTTATATATTTTTTGGAATATTATTGGGTGTGAATTTAATAATTCATTTTACATGTCTTACTTCCTTATTTTGTATTCTGTATTTTTAATGTCAGTTTTCTTTTATGTTGAAACTAAAAAGTTCAATGTGAGGAGTATATGTTCAATCATGAAATTTGATAAGTTTACCCATCTTTCACTACTAGCTTTCTCTCCATCTTGTAGTATGGTTGCAATGGACATTCCTTTTACCTATATGATATCCGATGTCAACTATCCAAAAGGAGACAGGGGCAATAAGAGTTTTATGTTGATAGAGAATCAGAGGAGATGTGTTTTATTTTTGTTTTGAGTGTAGTCACTATAAGTTAAAGTAAATGTTTGTGATCCCCACCATCAGTAAACTCTTTTTCGGAGAAATTGGCATGCTGAAATGGGTGATTCCTTCATTTACATTTTACTTGTTTGAAATGATAACAGGTAATTATGCATACTAATTTTTAAGGCATCATATATATATATATATATATATATATATATAATTTCTTAAAAATTACAAAATAATTCGCTATATTACATTTCACTTGTTTGAAATGATAACAGGTAATTATGTGCTTAATTTCAAATTATTTTGTAATTTTTAAGAAATTATATATATATATGATGTCTTAAAAATTAGTAAACATAATTACCTGTTATCATTTCAAACAAGTGAAATGTAATCTGCTGCCTTTTTGTTTGCAAGAATTATTCAAGTTTTATGGGTGTGTATTTATGTGAACAATTTATCTTTTTAATTATAATTTTTTGCTTTGGAGAGATGGGTGGCATTTTCCATTTTTGTCCGGGGCGGCAAACTTGCTAGAGCCGGCCCTACAATTACATTTGTGTTTCTAAGCATGTCTTCAACACACAGCCACTCAATAAGTTTATGTTCTTTCTAAATATTATTTCAGTTTAAAATTACTGAATTTGATTCATTCGCGTTATTACAACTTCCATGATGCCTTCGTTGATTCTGAATAATTTTATGATACAGGAGTTCTTTAGAATGAATAGCTTAAAGCCCTACATAAAAAAAGAACTATTAACCGAAATCTGCTAACGGTCTGTTTTTTTCTGTAGGTACCATCACACGTGAATGTCCATGGGAATGAGATTGCAAAAAGGTTTTGCCCATTATGGCAGACATAAAGATTCTACATATGGTGGCTGCCTTACTTTTCAGAAACTGCTACCCGGCATGATATCAGTTCCTCTTGAGGCAGGCCTCTGTACATGAGTGATATGAAGGAAACTCCTTCCAGGTGCTGCTGGGACAAGCAGTAGGTTAGATGAAATTATTCTTGCTAGTCTCCGCAGTGGACACACCCCAGCTCAACAACATGTGGCGGGTCTTAAAGTTTGCCTTCTTTGTCTGAATTTCGCAACTGACCCAATACGCTCCTGTCCACATCTTGACTTAGCTGGTTGCCATAAGAGTCAGTTGCTCTCAAGTCCTGCTACAGCTTCTTCATTGTTTAAAAGCGCATTGCTCATAAACCATCTAGATGTTTCTGTCAATCAAGTGGGATAAGAAACAAACAGTTAACACGCCCATCTTCTTTCAAACTTTATGAACCCAGAGGATATCAGACCATAGCCAAAGGACGCTAAAAATTTAACAAATTGGTTACATTCATTTCTAATAAAAATTTGAAATTTTTTAGTTAATTTTGAGAAGCTTTTAAAAAAATGAGAAATGAAATTTTGAAAATTACTGATTAGAGACAATAAATAATTAAATAACTGTACGAATTAACTTTTCATTTTTAATTACTAATGATAATAAATTAGTTTAGAATGGGGGACAGTATAGGAGGTTTTTGCTCCATGTAGAATTTTAGATAAACCTGTCCTTGTCCTGTTACACTGTTCCAAATTATGCAATGTTTCTGTTCTCAAAGATTCATCCTTTTAAGTCATTCATTCACATGAAATTAGAACAAACTTTGTATTATTACATCGTGCAAAAAAATTTGGAAAATGTAACGATATATCTGTTTTAAATATGATCAGTCTAATTTAAGAAATGAGTGCTATTTTGAAAAAGAACATGGCAAACAAAAATTATTTGAGTCTATCATAAATCAATATGAAATGCTGTGAAACCAGTGTGCACAGAATCTTATTCTCCAGAATTTTTAGAGTTCACACTCCAGCAAAGAAAATTCAAAATGTTAATGAATCCATGAAGGGTCTAGTATATGCCATAATATCAAGTTAGAAAATAATGGAAACAGTTTGGTATAAAGAATGTCAATGTATTTATTTTGCTAAAATCTATATAAATTGGAACCTATGTGAATGTCTTTTTTCATTTTATTACATATTCTCACTGCATGCATTTATAAGTGAAGTTTTTTTTCATAATTTCAATATTAATAATCATGGCTATTTTTATTTTTACAGGAATACAAGAATTTAAACACCAGGAGATTTCATGAATTATACCGACTACCAAGAAAGAAATACAAAGAGATGAACTGGTAACCAAAGAAACACCTCATGTTTGTGAGTGTAGAAAGGCATTTTTTCTGAGGATCAAAGCCGCTGTGGAAACGGTTTCTTCTGAAAAAGACTGCATTATGCTGTCATACTGAAAGAAAGCCTTGTGTTTGTGCAAAATGATGTATTTTCAAAAATGCTTTTTATCTCATATTAGTGTTTTTCATCTCACATTTACAGTCTTTGCTCAATTATTTAAAAGTAAAAAACGTTTCTTCAGTTTGTTGTTTGTCAAATTGGTATTTTAAAAAAAGACATTAATATATTTGCATAAGGTGAATAGTCTCATATTTTTAAAATATGCAAATTAAAATTGTACTAAAGTAAACAAGCTTTTTCTGAAAGGGGTTCTTTAAATGTACATCATTTAGGTATGCATACACAAGGAAAACTTAATGTTTGTGAAATATGCAACAAGGCTTTTTCTCATAGTAGTTCCAATTAGAAAACAAAATTGTACATTTACGAATAATATTCATACTTTTTGAAGGAAAAGCCTCATGTTTGTAAAACCTTCCATGCAAGCAGTAGGTTAGATGAAATTATTCTTGCTAGTCTCCGCAGTGGACACACCCCAGCTCAACAACATGTGGCGGGTCTTAAAGTTTGGTTGAATTTAAATGTACATTTACTTGTATTCATCAGTTGCTCTCAAGCTACAGCTCTTCATTGTTTAAAACCATAGTTCATGTGATCTAATGTTTCTGTCAATCTACAACAGGCATTTCTTTCACTTTATGAACCCAGGATATCAGACCATAGCCAAAGGACGCTAAAATTTCAGACTAATAAAAATTTGAAAAAATTTTTAGTTAATTTTCTTTTAAAAAAAAGAAATGAAAGAAAATTACTGATTAGAGCTTAAATAACTGTACTTATTACAATGATAATAAATTAGTTTAGAATGGGGGAAGTATAGGAGGTTTTGCTCCAAGAATTTTAGATAAACCTGTCCTCTTGTCCTGTTACACTGTTCCAAATTATGCAATTTCTGTTCTCAAAATTCTCCTTTAAGCATTCATTACATGAAATTACAAACTTTTTGTATTATTACATCGTAAAATTTGGAAAAGTAACGATATATCTGTTTTGAAATATGATCAGTCTAATTTAAGAAATGAGTGCTATTTTGAAAAAGAACATGGCAAACAAAATTATTTGAGTCTATCATAAATTTGAAATGCTGTACATTTACAAATCTTATACCCAGAATTTTTAAAAGAGTTCACATGAAATTTGTGTATAAAATATGCCACTTAAAAGTTTGGTTTTCAGATTGCTAAAATCTATGTAAATTGGAACTTCTTATGTGATGTTTTTTCATTTTATTCATATTCTCACTGCGTGCTTTAAGTTTTCATAATTTCAATATTAAAATCATGGATATTTTTATTTTACAAATACAAGAATTTAAACAAGACATGAATTATCGATCAAGAAAAAGTACAAAAAGAGAGTACATGTTTTAAAAAGGCTTTCTATCAAATTTACCTTATTCATACTAAAGAAAGACCTTATGTTTGTGAAATATGCTTTTTATCTCATAAAAGTGTTTTTTCTCACTCAGTGTCGGTGTCAAATTGGTATTTTAAATACACATTTACGAGGGAATAGTCTCATATTTTTAAAAAGCAAACAAGCTTTTTCTGAAAGGGGTTCTTATGTACATCATTTAAGTGCATGTGAAATATGCAACAAGGCTTTCTCTCATAGTAGTTCCTTAAATGTACATTTACGTATTCATACGAAGGAAAAGCCTCATGTTTGTAAAATATGCAACAAAGCATTTTCTCAAAGTGGTTCTTTAAATGTACATTTACGTATTCATACCAAGGAAAAACCATATGTTTGTGAAATTTGCTACAAGGCTTTCTATCACAGTAGTAATTTAAAAAGACATTTACGTATTCACACCAAAGATAAGACTAATGTTTGTAAAATATGCAAGAAGTCCTTTCATCTAAATGATTCTTTAAATGTTCATTATTTACGTATGCATACCAAGGAAAAGCCGAATGTTTGTGAAATCCGTAATAAGGCTTTTTATCAAAGCAGTGCTTTAAATGTACATTTACGTATTCATACCCAGGAAAAGCCTTATGTTTGTGAAATATGCCACTTAAAATTTTTTCAGATTGCTAAATTAAGAAAACATCTGGGCATTCATACCAAAGAAAAGCGGCTTGTTTGCAAAATATGTAACAAGACTTTCGATCAAATTAGTACTTTAAAAAGTCATTTACTTATTCATACTAAAGAAAGACCGTATGTTTGTGAAATATGCAAAAGCAGCTTCTCAGTGTGGTGCTTTTTAAATACAATTTACGAGTATTCATGCTGGCCTAAAGAAAAGTCCATAAATATGCAACAAGCGTTTTCTCTCAAAGTAGTTCCAAATGTAATATTTGCCGCATTCATACGAACTTAAAAGCCTCATGTTTGTGAAATATGCAATGTTAAGCTTTCCTCAAAAGTGGTAATTTAAAAACATTTACGTATTCATACAAGGGAAAACCTTATGTTAGAAATTGGTAATAAGGTTTTTTTCTCAAGAAAGTAGTGTCTTAAATGTACATTTACTTAATACATACCAAGGAAAAGCCCCATGTTTGTAAAATATAATACCGTTTTCATCAAAGGGGTGATTTAAAAAGACATTTTCTTATTCATACCAAAGAAAACCTCCCACGTTGTGAAATATGTTCAAGACTTTCTATCAAAGTGGTAATTTAAGAAGACATTTACGTATTCATACCAAGGAAAAGCCCCATGTTTGTGAAATCTGTAACAAGGCTTTTTCTCAAAGAAATGTCTTAAAAGTACATTTACGTACACATGTTAAGCAAAAATTTTAAGCTTGCAATATTTAAAACTTTGTTTATCAAAACTCAATTATTAGAATGAAAGCTTAGAGCCTTGAATTTGTAAAATTTCCAGGAAGTTTTTGTACATAGTCGTCTTTTAAAAAATCATTTTTATATTTGCCAATTAAAATAAAATATAGATGAATGGATCAACATTCTTTTTTTCCCCGAGTTATTTAATTCGACATACACATGTAATGAAAGAACGTTGCTTATTATGTAGAATTCTTAGATTTTTTTTCTGGGTGTTGCGAAGCTTATATTTTGTGAGTAGCTTAATTCTTTTTTATTTGTTTAGAGCAGGGATTGGTAACCTTTCAGCTGTGGCGTGCCAAACCAACCTACCAACATGATTCAGCATGCCATGTGATAGGAAATATTTGATACAATTCGATTCCCACGACAATACATGCAGAATTAGAAAATAAAGGTCAAAATTACAAATTAAAAGTTTTATTATATGTTAATTGTGCATCATTTAAAGATATTTATTGACAAAAAATAAAAATAAAATATTACTATTACTTCAAGATAGCTGGGGACATAAATATGTATCTTTTAAATTTATTTATTAAAATAAGGAGTAAACTTAAAATATGACTATTCTTCAATATAAATAAAAAAAATTAAATTGTTCATGTGTTATGCATTCTTAAAAATATTTATGAAACAAAAAATAAACAACTTAAAATATAAGTGCTCATGCAGCAGAGTTAAGTAAAAAATTAAAATTTTCATGTGAACCTTGTATTTGCAGAGCTCTACTTAATGTCACAATATCAGGTTTATAGTTTGTCACTTTCAATTTGACACAGGACTCTGAATGTTCAGCAGTTATAAACAGTTTCTTAGAGAACTCAAAATATATTTCATGAGAAAAAATTCATTCACACAGATATGTGGCACCAAAAGTGGAAAACAGAGCATATGCTATTTTTTTTCAAACAATTAAATAGTTCAAGTAATGACATCCAGCACTTTAAAATAGCTATCAATTTATTGCTAGAGTTATCTTCCAAATTTTTCTGTAACTCTGCAAGTTTTGTTTTCTATAATTCTGAAGATGTTAGTCCAATAAGTCAAATATATATATATATATATATATATATCAATTTCCATCCACTCAAAAATTGATAAATTGAATGGGATTATTAATCGATCTATTAAATCAGGTTTGTAATTAGGAAGGAAAATATAGGCATACAAGCTTCAAAGTCTTTGCAAAGTATTTGAAAGTGGTTTAACATTTGGGAAATATTTGAAGGTACTGGTAT
>BMAU01011047.1:0-96884 GCA_019973935.1 Trichonephila clavipes
ACCATATATATTAGCAAAAATTCAAACAATTAAAATAAACGTAAATAAAAAGTCAGACAAAATAAACAGAAAATCCTGACACTGATCACAAGGAAATAAAACAGAAAAATTAATCTTTCTTAGTAGGAGAAAATTATTGCTTAGCAGAGAGAGAAGATATATACAAAAATGTATTGTCAATTGTATTAATTTTCCTAAGCAATATATGCATATTAAAAGACTGGTTCACATTCCCCTTTAATTTCATAACATAAAATATACAATATATAGATAGATATAATAAACTCGACTGTATGAAATATACACATGCGTTGAAACTCGTATTGACATCAAGCAATTTTTAAATGATTATATATTATGTAAAACTAGCAAGTCGTCTCACTAATAAAGTAATCAATATTTTTATTCCATATTTGATTAAACGTTAAAAATGTAGACAATTTACTTTTTTTGGATATTAAGTTATGTATGAACACTAAGTGGTTTTTTTTTAAATTTTTTTTTATTTTCCAGTTAAACAATACTTTTCAAATTTTCTTGTAAATTTGCTATTGTTTCCCTTTTTCGAAATTTTTTTTATCTTTATATATAAATCCATTCCTTCCATCGATTTTTTTTTCCACATATATATATATATATATATATATATATATATATATATATGAATTACAATCCATTTCTCAGTTATTCTAATACGTACTCTGGGCTTTGCTTAATATAGATAGAAAGGGAAGAACCCGAGTTTCACCTGTTACAAAATAATTTTATGTTGGAAATAGAGCATAAGTTATATAGGAGGGTGTCTGTATAATCCTATTTAGTATCACATGTAATATTAATTAATAATTACAGTAATTAGCGTTTTCCCAATAAGCGTGCAGCACAATCATTTGATTCATGACTATTAGGAAAAATCATATGTTTTAAAAAATTCTTAAAAATTTTTAATGAAATTATTGGTAAATAAAAAATTATTCTAGTCTACAATTATACTTAAAGATTTGTTACACAGACATTATATTATTCTGAATTTTTATTGATAGTAAGCGATGAGTATATTTAGATTTAAGAAGATCAAAAGTGTGAGTGGATATATTTCTTTATAAAATGTGAAATTATTTATAACAAAAAAAAAGGGATACAGTGAAAAATATGATCAATTATTTAAGTTTTGTAGTAGTCTCTTTTATGTATTAAGTACAGATAGTGTTTTAAGACGAAATGAGTTTTTATCCAAATAAGAAAAAAATATCTGAAATACAGTGGTGCACATAAGAGGGGTCCCCGGGTCCGGACCCCCTCCGCAAACCCCTTGATTTTGTTTCGGCTGATTATAATCCTATGTATATCAATATTTAAAATTTAATCAAGTATTTGTTATTAATAATTAATTTTATTAATTAATGATAATTACTTATTCAACAATTAATTTTTTACTTTTTTTTTTTTGTTCCCGAAAATCGAACAAATCAAAGGAATACATTAGGAGACATATTGGAACCTAACACGAGAATGGTGAACTTTCGAACCTGAATCCCCCCTCCCTTTGAAAAATTCCTGTGTGCGCCACTGCTGAAATATAATAAATCATATATATAAAAAAGGATTTTTTAAGCATTTCTTAACCCTGCTTGTTAAATTTGAAATTTATATATTAATTGTAAATTTTAAAAATTAATGAAAATATGATTTTTTATAACATTAGCTTAAAAAAAAATTCAAAAATTGCATGTTAATGATAGCTTACCAACGCATGCACATAAAATTATCATTATTTGTTTATCAGCTTGAAATTCTAAGGTTGTAAATGAATTATCTCGAATTATTTTTTTCATAATTATTTGGAACGAATGCACCAGCCAAATAGCCAATGACGAGTTATATAAAAAAATTACTAGAATGTGGGGTGAAGTCTAGGACTCACATGCATTGGGAAATATGCCTTCGGCATACTGAATGATGCATAGTGATCTGCGACCTTTGATATGACTGATAAACATCATCCTCAGATGACATCCGCTGACCGTGGCGAAATTTTTCATATGAGCCGTATCGAAGTTATTTAATGTAGCGTTTCAAAGAAGTTATAATTTTTATTACATAAAATTGATTAGCTAAGCCAATAATTTCGATACCTCAACTGAAATATGTAGTTTCAAATTGAAATGCGGGTTGTTTTTCACATTTGGACGAATACCGTTGTGTAGTTCTTAAAATAAATGTTGACTCGTTCGTCAAAAAAGTAATGCAAGCTGTTCACTGAATCGAATATATTCGAAAATTTCATTATTTCAGAGAAATAATTGGGTAATTTTAAAATAATTCTGTATGTTGCTTAACATTCTGATTTAAAGAGAAAGTAATAGAGTAACACAGTGGCTGTTTTAACTTATCTTGACAAGCAGTTTTGTTCTTATTTTGAATTAATTTTTCGCTGAGTGTGGATATTCAAGTTTATTTTCTCAACGTGAACAAAAATAAATGCGTATACTTACAAAATGTTTGTATTGATAACTTAAAATAATTTTTATAGGGGCATGAATTAAAATTAAAGAACTTTACTCTGTATGATGAAATAGAAGTATTGAAAATCAGACTCATAAAATTCCTCTACTAGATGTTCATATAACATGGAGAACCTAATTTGGGTTTTAAAACCTAACTTGGTCTTTTAACAAAGGTACCATTACAATACATAATTCATACATTGTTGATCCAAAATTTATAATTGCTTTCAGAGTTTTTTTATTTTTAATTTGAGACGCGTGCGTCACATATATTTTTTTAACTACGGTTAAATGACGAAGACGTGACATTTGAGCTCTGACAAACCTCCTTTTTCAACTTCACAACACTCTAACATGAGGGCTTTGAGCCTAGCTAACGCGAATCATACTCTCTATGTGGCAAGGCTAGTCTTCAGTGACATTAGGGCTCGAACCCGGGACTCGACTGCACCGACACGAGTTTGCGATTATGACCACTAAATTACCACGAGAGTGAGAGTTATATTTACGTCGCATTAGAAAACTGTACGACGGTTATTGGTGACGAACCATGCTCAAGTGATGAGGACGACACCTGAGCCCGCTACCCCTTTCTCTCTCCTAACTTCCAAACCAATAGAAGGACGTTTGAACCTCGACATATTTAACGTCATCGGCCCCCTACACGGCGGGTCTTCAGCGGTACAAGGCTCAAACTCATGACATATAATCTACGGTTCCGTTGCCTTCAGTGCCTATTTAAGCTCTTTCGGGCCCTGGGTGCAAAAGACAGGGTCCTTTGGCGCTGGAGGATCGAAATTTATAACCAGAAAATCTGGTTAAGTCCAGCTTATCCGGGATCCTTTAGGCCCCTGGGCCCCCGCCCCAAGCGCCCAGTGGATAAACTGGCACTGGTTACCTTGACCACTAAGCTACCGCAGCCGTGCTTTCAGGATGAAGATGCGTATAAATTTAGAATACGTACGACCCCTCTCATAAAGAATTCCCTCTACAATAAAGTTTCTTGTAATTATTCGCACTTTTTTTTTATAAATCTCCAGACATACCATCACGAAAACTGTTTTGAGAAACCCTATTAATTTGGGTCTGCAACCCAACTTTTGGGGCTTTTTAGAAGAATTCGTAAATCAAACAAATCTAATAAAATTCTTCCTTTTATCGCTTTTTTTTCTGACTAGAGGGTGCCTGTTTAATTACCCTATCGTTCGACAGCGAAAGTAGCTAGCAAATAATGCGGCTCGTAAACAATAGCCAAAAAATTCCTACGAAGAATTCCTACCGTTTTTGCGTATTTTATGAATGATGTGATCCAAGAAGCAGCGGGGAAGAGAGCCAAAAAAAGTCAAAAACGTTGTCGTCATAAAGTGGCTGGCGAGACATGTGATTGGCATGTGAAACGAACAAAGAGCTACTCTAATTAAATGCTTTAGAAGGGGGACCGAGTGGAAGAAATCCAGTAAAAAGATGTAAAATGAGTTTTGTTAATAAGCTCCGTTTCTCTTCATCTCGAATGAGTTTTTGCAGAGCTTCTTGAGGCGAGACCTGTGATTAGTTTCGTTTGATAGAAAAATAATTGATCGTGCTGGAGGATTAGGAGTAGCCTAGCTTAAACAAACAAACCAGGAACAAGAACACAATGTAAATATTTCGTGATTAAATCAGTTCAACGATGTGCACGTTTTTTTCTCCTCATTCTCTTTTCATTTTATTAGAGACTTTCTTTTATTCGCGACCAAACGCTTTTAATCGTGCGAGCTCTTATTTCTTGACACATTTGTTTGTTTTCTGGTTGCTTTAGCCGCTACGTTTCTTTTGCACGCGTTGCAGGGGGAGACCATTTTTCTCTCCGCTTCTGAAAAAAGAAAAAAAAATTAAAAAGTCGAATCATTAAATTTCTTCGCGGGGGACAAAAGGGTGACATTATCTCGTCCTCCTTTTATATATACCTCGGCTGATATTGTGTCAATGTAAACTTCTTTCCAATTTAAAAAGGTCGCGCAAGCTAACGGCTAAATATTGAATTTACATCGGCTTCACTTACAAACACAATCTGAACGGAGGGGGGCGGGGGACGTCACCCGCCGAAAAAAAAACTTCTTTTCATTCACTTTAGTGGTTATGCACCCTCCTTATCTACACATTACGAACTGACAATGCTTAGTTTAATGAATATTTTAAATATGCAATTATGCTAGGGATTTTTTCCCCTCCTTATCTTTTGATTTTTAGCTTCAAATAAACCATAAGGAATTCCAGAAGTGCTAATTAGAGAGAGACGAATCCAGCAATTCGACGGCGACGGTGAATTGAAGAATATAAATTGCATTTCTGGTTTTCTTTTTTAGATGATGATTTTGAATAAAAAGAAGTTCCTTTGTGAGGAAAAAATTCTTTTGCTTCTTGAATAACTCGCATTAAGATTTCTTTTCTCAGCTGCCTCTTGCTCCGGCGTTTACAAACTGCTTAACCACCTTTGTTCTTGCACACACCTTAAGAAAGAGAATTTTGCAAACAACAGCAGAAAAAAATTGAGACAAAAAGAAGAGAAAAAACGAATTTCAATTCATTGGAAATTTCTTTCGCTTTCAATCGATTGTTATTAAAAGTCGCTCTATAACTCGCTGATGTAGAAATTTGAAATTTTTTTTTAGTCTGGATGAAGAAAACTTCGTTTTCTTTTCTTGCCTAAGAGCACCTTAGTTTTAATTTTCTGATGCGTGCCAACATCAAAAGTAGATTAGTTTCAATAATGCCAATGAATTTTGTCATCAAGCTTTGATTACAAACTCTCTGAAAAAGTTTCTCATTATATTCTCTAAGTGGATTTTTTAAGTAGCATCCGGAACAATTGTTTAACACGATTTCATGCAAATATTATGTTTGTCTTAGGTATAAAAACATTGTTTACAAAATTGAGAAAAAATGTCACTTCAGAGAATACAAAATAAGTAACCTTTATTCATGAAATACTATCCTCAATAGTATAGAAAAAGCCATAACTCTATTTTACAAAAAGAAAAATGTTTTCTAATGCTTACGAATATAACAGATAGTATTTTTTAACCACTTCTAATTTGTTTTTCAACTCCAAGATTTAAGCACATAAAGTAATCTTTTCATGTCGCACTCATTTTTTTTAATATTACACATTTTATTATCTTTTAATAGAACTCATAATTCAATGAAATTAGATCTTTAAAAATAAAAATAAATATATAGCATAACTATAAGAAATTCTTATTAAATGTAAGTTCATTTCGACCATCTTTTCGCTTTTATTTGGAGTTTTAAAAGTTTAAAACATGTTGCACACATTGAATTCCTATTGCACCACACAAAATATTTGGATTTAAGAAGTTTTTCGTAGACTTTGCTCATAAAAAATCAATGTCTACTGGAAATTAAGTGTATCTATTCGTAGACTTGTGTTGATAAAAAAAAATCCCAGACAATTTTATTACTTTTATTGAATCTCGTTTCACTTGATTCCCGCTTTTTTCTGTCGGTTTTAAGGAGATAATAATGGTTAGAAAGTGCTGGCAGAAATTTCTAATGCTTTTGATTATTCAGTGTGAAACGAGGCTTCTTCTGTGACTGTTATCATATACGATGCAGTGAACACGAAAGTGTATAAGGGAGGGTAGTGGTTATTATTTATTTTCTCTAGATGATAAGAATCATTTAACACTGTTTTTTTCTATTTTTTTCACAATTGCAGGATTGGTCTCAGTTTCCTTTCTCGGTTGAGTTGTTTTTCCTAAGCTGAAACAGTCGTTATGTATTTTTTCGGGGACATATTTGATGTGCAACAATCCAGTTTTTGGTTTAACTGGAAGGAATCATGTCAATTTGATCATCATTAATTTTTCTTTTTATTAGTATGTTAATATCATCAAGCCATCGTCTTTAAGATTTTATGAAATTCTGAAAAACTCTACAGAACTACTACGAAAATGAATAGATATTTGTTATCCAATTTTTTCTTTCTGTATTTTATTTTAAGTACTTGATTTCTGAAACAAAATCCTCTGATTGGCATTTACTATTTCACAGTCAAACTTTTTGTTCGTTTCTTTTTTCTGTAGAAAATGTTGACATTATATTTTAAAAAGGGATAAATGAAAGTAACTTTTTATCTTTTTCACATCTCACCAGTATTAAAGTTTTTAACACAGATCAATGTGAATATTGTGATTATATTAATATTTTAAATCAAATGATTAAAAAAAATTCTAAGAAAATGCACTTTGCCGATTTTGAGGGATCATATATTAGCTGTTGCCACTGGCACTCACAGGAATTTTTGCAAGGGGAGGGGTATGATCGAAAGAAGTCTACCATTCTCGTATCATGCTCCAATACGCCACTGAACATATTCTTTAGATTTTGTCAATTTTCAATAAACAAAAACAGTAAAAACTAATTATTGAATTAATAATTAGCATTAATTTATAAAATTAATTATTAATAACAAATACTTAAATTTTACGCGCTATATACATAGGGTTATAATCAATGGGAAAAAATTACGGGCTTTGGGGAGGGGTCCGGACCCGGGGACTCGCCCCCCCCCGGGGAACGTATTTTGCCCATATTTCTCATTCTTCAATTAAAAACAGCAGATGAAAGACAATAAACATACTTAATGCTAGTTATTATTATTACTAATATTATTGGATCAAATACTCTTAAAAATCTAAGAAAAGAAAAATTATTTGTTTGCCACCTACTCCTATTGACATTTGGAGTTTGAGAGCGTGTTCTGAAATTTATAAATAATGGGGGAGACTAACATTGTGTAAAATGATACTGGTAGCAGGTATGATCTAATACCTCCAATAATTCGGATCATAATTACGTTTTCAAAACCTTACTTGTCACTGAGTTATCTTAGTTTTCAAAAAGATTTGTTTTTATTTAGAATTTTCAAAAGCATTTTTTTATATTGTATGAACTTTCTAGAAGATTATTTTAATGGTAATTCCACCACTAACTTATGAAAATGTTTTTCTTTAAGAATGGCGTTGCTTTAGTTTATCCACTGATCGAATGAATCAGTATAAACTCATTTGAAGCATTTTAGATAAACGTATATATCTTGAAATCAAAACATAGATTATAATGTTATTTTTAATGCCCGTTATATCAGTTTCGATGGGTTTAAACTTACAAGGACAGAAACGAGAGAAAATTTTCATCTGAACTACTTTCACGAGAAAATTTTTATTTTCCCTAAATTGCTTGCATCCTACACAATAGGAAAAAAACGGTGAAAAACCTCTTAAATTACAGATATCATCCTATTTTCACTGGAGATTTACTATATGAAAGTTAAGATGCCTTTAAAAGCTCACGTTTTATAATAAGTTTACGCTCCATTCTATGTGCATTAGTTATTTTTGATGGGAAAAGTGCGTTTATTAGGTTTCCAAACCTAAGCTGTAAAATTGTTTTTGGCTACTAATCGAAACCGAATAAAAAAGAAATACCATTTCCCTTACTCATTTCAGTTATAATGTGAGAAGAGCTATTTAAAATCAGTATCGAAATTTGTAACAGCTTTAAAACCCATACGCGAAAGGAAATGAAAATGTTTTAACACCTGGGAAAATGAACAGGTGTGAAAAACGATCAAATAACAATATCTGGGCTTTCTCCGCCGAAAGCAGTAATGCATATCGCTATAACCATTTCAAATTGTGACCCTCAAAGCGGAAAAAGGTAATTATTTACTAAATGTTTACTCAGAACTCAATTCACCATCCTATCGGCCCAAAGTGGTTAAAACTTGTCTTAGTGAAGAATGGCTTACAAGGTGGCTTCAGGTAAGAGATTTATTTGTATTTACCACACTCTCTCTTTAAATATGTCATCGGGGTGCTTCAATTAAAATACTTTATCGATTCGTACCTCAAAATCACAGGTGATTGCAATATTTTAGAGCTTAGACTCGTACCTCCAAATCACAGGTGATTGCAATATTTTAGAGCTTAGACTCGTACCTCCAAATTTCGGGGGATTGTACTATGTTAGGGTCTTAGAATCCAAGAAGATCCTTTATCAAAAAATTAGTTTAAGAACGCGTCTTGAAATATAAATTTTTTAGGTCGGATATTTTAATAGAAACGTTGACCCTCATTGTTAACTCTCTTTTTTTTTTTTTTTTTGCTTTTGTGAAAATAGCAGACAGTAGCATATAATTTTTTTATTAACTAAAGCTTTAAAAAACTACATGTCCAAAAATTAATTTATTACAAGTTCCAAATTTGTCCTGCCATTTATTAGACATTAAATTCTTTTTCTTAGTTTTCTTCTTTCCAAGCACTACAGCCGGTTACCGGCCAAGGTTGTCTCAGTCAGATCGGACCTTCTTGATCTATTTGATGCTATATTCTTCCATCGGTAACTCCCAAGTCCTTCAACCACATTTCTACTTTATCCATCCACCCTGTTCTCAGTCTTCATCTTTTCCTTTTTCCCTCTAAAGTTTGGAAAGTTCTTTTCTTAACAGGATTTTCATTGTTATATCGAAATACATGTCCTAGCCACCTTATTTGGGAAGCCTTGATCACTGACTATGTTGGGTTCTCTGTATTTTGATTGAAGTTCAAGGTTGTATCGTATTTTCCATATTCCGTTTTCTCTAACAGCACCAAAATATGTTCGGAAGATTTTTCTCTCGAAAGTCACATCAGTTTCTCTTCGTCTTTGTTAATTGCCCAGCATTCGCTGCCGTATAAAACAATTGGTCTTTCTAGAGTCTTGTAGTTTTATTATTACATGTAACAAAAAAGGCATGTATGCATTGAGAAAAAAATCTGTATGTATAACACCTTGAACACACTAATACAGCTTTACAGAGTGAAAAACTTTGATTGAATTCCCCAAACAAAACTTCAACTTTTGAGTTAATGAAAACCTTTCTAAAAGTTGAAAGTCAACCACTTTATGTCTTTTAATGAAATTTAGAATTGCCGTATAGAACAATTCTTGTCTTAGAGATTGATTTCATAAAAGAATTGCTAATTAAAAAAAAGAGCAAAATAAGTTTAAAAATAATAAGCATTCCTTAGAAATAATTTTTAACTAGCGAAAAAATATATGAGTTTTGAAGTCTTGCAGTAAGAACATGTGAGGTTAAATGCGTATCTTAAATTTTGTTCTTAAGGGAAATGAAACAATATTCTTTGTTTATTTTTCTATATTTAGTCTGAATAATTTTTATTCCTTAGTAAAAATAGCATATTTTATCATTCAAGAAGAACATTATATCAAAATGTCAACTGTAGAAATGACGTCATTGAAACGTCAGCAAACTATCATATTTTTTAGCCTTTTTCAATGGTATTGTTATAGGTGACGTAAATATCGTTATTTGAGTTGGTTGAACTAGAGTTTTAGACATGGGTTTCATAATATTCATGTATTTTAGACAAGAAAAATTGCCTCTGTTACATCCTTATAACGTGGAGTAAAGTTTCATGCTGTCATCATTTATTTTTGCCTATTATTATGAAGCAAAAGTCATGTGGATATCCCTTCAATAAGGTTTTGGAAATGTGAATTGTTAATCAAAATCCGAGTTCGTCGATATCCTTCCTTAGTCAATATCGATATCTAAAATGTAATAAATCTTACATGAAGTTAACCCTTCTCTTGCTTTCATCCATAGCTTTCTTTCTAAATGGCATCATATTTCATTGTAACGAATCTGACTATTGAATCAGTTGTGCAGAAAAGTAGGCGTCTAAAAAAATTGAGACATAATCATGCTCTCCATTGGAGAGCTCTTTTTAAAAGTGCGAAACGGAAATAATCTGGCTTCTTCTTTTCCTATTTTTCTGATGAAGTTTCCTTTTCTTTTTTTTAATGTAAGTGGAATCCGAGATGTGCACTCTCCCACTAATGATCGATCCGCGGTCCATTTAGAAATTCAATCGAATGAAACTCCCATAATCCGTCTTCTGGAAGAACGGTTGGGAAACTTTTTTTCGTTTACACCTTTTTCAAAATTAAGTCTGATCGAGAAGTCTTTTAGGATTAATATCGTTTACTTTCATTTCCATCGAATCGTGATCCATCGATTGAAGACTGGTTGTCATTTACATTATTCATTCGGCAGCCCTCGTCAAAGCGTATAAATTCCACTTTTACGTTGCTCGAATCTTATTCTTCTCATCGTAGACTTAATCCTCGTGTCAACTTGCTTCAATCTCCCTTCCCCCTTTCTCCAGTTTCTTTTTTTTTTGGAGGGGAGGGGGTAACGTTATGGAGAAGAAAAGGACGTCGCCTTCTTTTACTTCATTTTGAGCTCTCTCAATTTTCCGCCAAATGTTCTTGCTTTTCATCAATCAGCAATATCTCCTCGGCGCATTTTGAACACTGTGGTACACCCTCTACCTCGATTCTTCTTCCCCTTTTTCAACTTTTTTTTCCTTCATGGGCTACATCTTCATTCCCTTCATTTAGTTCTCCCTTCCCCACAAGCAGGTCTTACCTAACCATCGTCAACAATAGGCAGGCAGCGAAGACAAACACGGGCCTAGACAAGACAAATGTGCGGCTTATAGGCGGCTTAGCAATCCTCGCCTGTAGGAGGAGGGTTTGGGGGGCCCTTTCCAGCCTACGAATTAGAGGCATGCTCAGCGTATAGAAAATAAATGCGTTTATTTCGGAGGTTACGTCTTCGATTAATATATAGCCTCATCGAGGCGAGCGGAGCCAATAAAAACGTGCCAAATCACTTACGAGAATTAAACTTAATCGCCAGGCTCGCCGATGGGTTGATCGAGAAAAATTGGCTAGCCCGTCTAATGGAGCGAAACCGCGGCAAAATGGGGATTTGCCCGGATATGGGGACGTCACGGCCTGGTATAAATCGCTGACTCTCAAGACCAGAGTTTAATACTTTAACTACCTTTATTACCTGGACGGCTCGTCTTCCCATTGGACCGACGTCATCGGGAATGACACTTGACCAACTTTTCCTAACGCTTCAAGACCTCTCTTCTAAATGACCAAAGTTACCGGCTTATTTTTTTCCCCATCCTTATTCCTTCCCTCAAATAAATCGGTCTTTTATGATCCTCCCCCTTTTAATACGGCTCTGACGTTGGCAGTTAGAATCGCATAATTTATGACGATTCTTTGCCAAATGAACAGAATGGAATTTGTCCTTTTCCTTTTTTAAAGAAGAATTTTCAAAAGAATTTCTTTTCTTAATCACACTTGCAACATTAGTTTTTCTCCCTCATATTTTCCTTGTGGCTTTCTTGGTTGTATACAATATAATTTTACTCATGTATTTAATGGACATTACTTTTATGGACATTTACACAAGAGTTGATTAAAGAAAATCATACGGGAAATAATGAAAAAACTTTTTTTTTCGAAAATTATTAATAAGCTCTTTCATTTTCATTTTGCAGATATTTGTTTTATCTTTTGAGTAGACTTTAGTACCGAATCGTTATGCATGGTAATATCGAATGTTGAAGGTGATATTAGTTGAATGTTTCCCTTGAGAATGAAAAGTTAACGAATAAGTAATAAAATTATGCTGATAAATTTAATAAGCATATAATTTCATTTTATTTTAATTCATTAGTGAAATTACTTAAGATTTTTCTTTCTTCACTTAAGAAACAACAAAAAAATATGAATTGTACTCGTATTCACAAGGAAACAAGCTTTCGCAATATTTTCTAATTATCATACTATCCACGCTTCTCCAATCTCATTAAAGATGCGTGGATCTGCATATTAGAAATCAATACTGATAGTTTATTTAAATGTCTTCTTTTTTACGAGGAGCTTTTTTATTTCACTTTTATAATTTATATAAAACAAATTAAACATTTACATACCAATGGCAAATAACTATAGTGATTGTAATCAGTATTCTTTACAATCATAAATCAACAGTGCAGCATTAAAATTACCATCGTCATGCACTTTTACTGTTAGATTGAATTAAATGTGTTTATCTTATCTGGTAACATGTCAGGTTTAAGGAGACGAGAAAAAATTTAAAAGAGCAAATTATGTTAATCTCAACACTTCGAATTTTATTTTTTGTAAAGAGTATAAAGCTTCAATTACATTTAAATTTGAATAAAATGTGTACGCTTTATAATCATTGTGTATTTCCTATTGCTTTTTAAATGTCAATCTTCTGGTTCTTTCATGCAATACATAAGTTTCAGGATTAGAAAAAATACATTTTTGAGCGTCTCGATCCATCAAAGAAAGAAGTCCTGTGTATCATGTAAAACTGAAACATTTTTCTGGGGGATTTGAAGGTTCCTTTTATTTATATAAATAAACTTTTATACTTAGATGGCCTTATTCAATACGAATTTTGAGACATTTCCCTTTGAAATCATTTGAACTGTGATATATTATGTGGAAAAGCTGTTTGATTTCGAGTTTATGTTTTGTATCATGTCACAGAGTCATATAATATTTTCCATACGTTAATCTTAAATTTTTTTTAAAGTACATATTTGACGAATTTTTAAAATTACCCAATTTTAATATATATAATTTTAATTCCGTAACATAAATAAATCACTGTATAAATTCCATTTTCTTTAAAACAATTAGCTGTAAGAGAAATAGTATCTCTTACGTAATTTTTAAAACAAAAAATACCACTTCTTTTTTTTGTAATACTTCCATTAATGTAATGATTATTTTATGAGAACTTAGTAGATTTTCACAAACTATTCCTCTCAAGAAAATTCTATCAAGCAAAAATAACCATATTTTATTTAGTTATACAATTGATTTCCTTATAACATGATATCATTAAAAAAAAATATCTGTATATCATATATCTTTGTGTGTATATATGTGTACACACACCCTTTCGGACTATGAAAATAGCGTGCGTCAAAGATATCAAGCCGCAACTTTGAAATTTTGCAATTGGGAAAAAGATTGTAGAACTGATATGCAAATGAACTAAATTTTCTGCGATTGCGATTGCTCACACACTGAGTATAAATGAAACATTCCTGAACCGGCAGGTATAAATATTGATGTCTTGTAGACCACATCTAAGCACGAAGGACACTGGTAGAACCCCTCTCAGTATAGAGGGCGCTGCTTGTAAAAACATGCGTTGTTGACACCAGAATCTTGTCGAAAGTTATTCGTGACCGAGTGCAGACGCAATTTTGAATAAAAATTAGCCATTAATTCCATGAAACTATTTATTATTTAATCTTACACTTGTCTTCGATGATTTATTGAATTTAATTGTACAGAGTCTAATCGATTGTGATATGAAAGTTGATTGATATAAAAGCATTCTACCACTGATTAACTGAACCATCGATGATCGTAACAGACACAACTTGATGCAATATAACATGTATTAAAAAACTTCAATAACAGTCTCATCCAGTGGCGCACACAGGAATTTTTCAAGAAATAGGGGTCCGGGGTCGCAAAAGTTCACCATTCTTGTATCATGCTCCTTTTGATTTTGTCGATTTTCGGGAGCTTTGATTATATAAGTATATAGCTTCATGTACTATAGTTTTTGAACAAAAACACAGTAAAAAAACTAACTTTTTTTGAATAAAAAATTAGCATTAATTAATAAAATTAATCATTAATAACAAGTAATTAATTAAACTTTACACACTATTTACTTAGAATTATAATCAATCGGAAAAAAAGCAATGGCTTTGGGGGTTCCGGACACCCCCCCCCCTCCTTGTGTGCGCCACTGGTCTCATCATTTGAATGAAATTCGCGTAGAGTATTTGGCATGCTGTACAGCCCACCAGTAGAACCGTATCGATAATGTCAGACAGTGCAAGGAACAATGAACTAGAAAAGATGTAACAGATGGCGGATCGGTTCATGAAGGATTAGACAAACCACCAGTAGAGACGACAGAAGAATCGTTCACTAGGCATGCACTAATCCAATTACGACCCAACCCTCTATTCATCGAGTTGTAAAGATTCGATGGGTGTGTGAACCGTTGTGAGAAGTTTCTTTTAATCAAGAAGCGAATCTGAGATCCCGGTACTTTTTAAAAAAATTTAAAAAAGTTCTAATTGCCAAAAATTTAAACTGCATTAGGTTCCGATTTTCAAAAATGCCTTTCATAGGTTCCGATTTCAAAAATGTCAAGCCAGGGCAATATGAAAAGCTGCGGAATGTTCAGCGATGAGTCACGCTTTACTGTAGAGTCAGATGACCATTGTGTCTGTATGTGGAGAGCCCCTGGTCAGCGTTCCGATCCTGAACACCACGGCAACCGAACATTAGACAATTATGATCTGGGAAGCCATAGCTTTCGATATTTGGTACTCTCTAGCAGTGGTTCGAGGTGCAATGACATCCCAGATGTAATTGAATGATACTAAAAGGCATTTTCATGTGGCCCCTTTCCTTATCATGTTAGTGCTTTGTTTACGTGAGATAATGCCTGGTCACATACAGCAAGAATTGCCTTGGATTGCCTAAACCATGCTCAAAAACTTCACGGTCTTCCTGCTACTCCTAATTATCCCTTATACAGCACATTTGAGAATAGAGGAAACATGACCTGCCGCCGCACCATAATATTTGAAATTTAGAAAGCAATTAGAGTATGAAGAATGGATAAGTTTTTAAATGCAAATACGATGTCAATAATATTAGTCCACAAATATGAAAAAAATCCACAGAAAAATTATAAAAAATAAAATCTAAACAGCAACACAAATTAAGTGAAAACTTCAAGTAAAGTTCACCAAAATGCCCGAACAGGAACGTACTTAAGAAAAAAAATTGATAAATATAGTTTTAAAAACACACATATTAGTTTAAATAAGAAAACATGATTAATATATAATTTAAAAAAATATATGTATATTTTATTAGAATGAAAAGTCTTATATAGTTAAAAAATAAGAGGCTTAATGAATATAAAAATTACCATACATAATAACCTATGGTCCCAAATAGTGAAAATAAAATTAAAAAGCATGGAGTGTAGAAAAATGATAAAAAAAATTTTTTTAAGCAAATCAATAATATTGAAATTATTACAAATGTATGCATAAAGAAAATTAATAGGATAGTCAAGATCTAAGCAATAATTAAGAAAAATAATTAACATTTTTTTTCTTTGTGTATTTTAATATATATATATAGAGAGAGAGAGGGGGGGGGATGTTTGATGTTTATAACGAAATATCAAAAATAATTAGTCAGAAACAAGCTGTAAAAAGGTGTGCTGTGTGCGGTCGGCAATATTCTTTTGAAATGTAAGGCCACTGGCTCGCGAAAGGAAAAGGAACGCTACAGGTTGTAGAATTTTGTCAATGTACTTCCAGACTCTTTGTGCCACGGATGACACTTAAATATATCCGCCTTTCTGATGGAATAGCACCCCATACCGTAAATTTTGGTTGAAGGGCTGTGTGGGGGACGACAACCAGCCCTTTCTATGTTCTGGTCCTCTCCAGATACGTCTTCGCTGATCATCAGGGCTCACTAAACTAAAAGCGAGATTCGTTTCTGAAAACAACTCTACTACAGTCCATGAGATTCAAACGCGTCTGGTGGTGTGCAAAAGGGACAGTCAGTGCAATGGCCTTAGCCTCAGTTCACTGAATCGTGTATCAATAGTCATCGCAGTCACTGGTGTTTCAGTTACTTGTTGGGTTATTTTTTACGAAGTTTCAATGGCTACGAAGAGTGATTAGACGATCACTATTCTCTCGGTCGATTTTTATCTTCTTGATGCTCTGCATGGTCATGGTTTACACATTCCTACAAAAAGGTCGAATCTTAGATCCCCCTCATTCAAAAGCTGAGCGACATGCGATTTGTCCAACCTGCTTCTTTTACCCCAATTGTGCATGACCCCTTTTAAATAATAACATTTGCTCATTCTACTCGTGAATCCTTCTGTGAGACAATGAAATAGCCCATAGAAGTCGATGAAGCTACATCCTGATGGGATTTATGTCTCAGCATTGTTCTAACGTTCCATTGCAATGCACTGGAGCTCTAGCTAGTCATCGATAGCCATAAGTTAGTAATTAGCATATTCTATAAATTCGAATAACTGCTACTTCGAGCATATCCTTTTATATCATAGAGCAGGCATGCCCAACCCGTGGCCCCTTTGGAGAATTTTTGCGGCCCAATTGAAGTTTCTGTCTATATTATTTTAGACATTTGGACTACAGATGGTTGAATCGAAAATATCGTGTTTTGACCCCCCTCCCCTCTTCCCGTGCAGTTTTTACCGAAATAATTTTTTCCTTCATTTGACTTCCAAGCAGTTGTAATAACAGGTGTTGAGGGATGAAGGAAAGCAGATGAGCTTGGGCGTGTTATTCCTCTTTCAACGAGAACTTCGTTGAGAATGAGTAGTGTATTTAGTTCTACTTGTCAGAGAAATAATTTATGTCTATATTTTGAAGTTCAGATTAGTAGTCTTTTTCTTGTTTTATTTGGCAATGTGAAAGAATCCGATGATGGATTTAATGAGTTGCCTCACGAGACTGTCAAACCAGCTAGTAGAAATGTAAGATAATTACGGCAGCAGAATAAAAATATTTAATATTTTAACCTTCTGAAATTATGTAACTTTTTCATTTTATGATATATATTTAATCACGAAGCAATAATTAATATCATACAATAAGAAACTAAACATTTGGCTATTGGGCAGAAAAAAAAACCTTTTTTTGACAAACAGTATAATAATTACAATGCTGTTCTTTACTAAATTGCTTTTTTGCATTTGGAATAAAAATTTTGAAAATCTAATTCAATTTTATGCAAACATACTGTAACACAAGTATAAAATGTGAAGATGTTACGCATATAGTTGTTATACTACGTAACTTCAGAGGGCAGCATAAATCTACTGTAGATAAGAACCTTGTAGGTTAAGAGATATTCTTCCACCAACAAGTGCAATCGGTCGACTTTCAACCTTGTTGTGATCCAGTAAAAGGTAAACTTGGTGGGTTTTTTTTATCATATCAATAATTGAATGTTGATCATATCATATTTTGAATGCTGTACGATAGTAAAATATTTTGAATATTTTTTTTTATTTTGATATGTGCGGCCCACCTCAGTTTAGTATATTTTTACGTGGCCCACCAACCGATTTGGGTTGGGCACCCCTGTCATAGAGTATACATATAACATTTTCAGTATAATTTTTAATATCAGTCCTACATCAAAATTGTTTTTTAAATTTTATGCGCAATACTAGTTTTATTAGATAATATAAATAATTTTTCATAATTATTTATCGCTTTTTTTAAAAAAAAATGTTCTCAAAGGAAGATGAACTATGTTGTTACTCAAAAATTTTCATTATATCTGTGTCAGTAACAAAAATGTCAAATAATTCTTCCACCAGCCAATAATTTTGCAGATTGGGTTTACACACAGTTCTTATAAAACTTATTCCGAAATACAAAATGGTGGGATTAGATTCAGATTAATAGATAAAAATCACCTCTAAAAAATTACCTTTTCGGAGAAATTCGATTTAATAAAAAGTAACAAATGAAACACAATGTATCTCTATTTAAGAGCTCAGACCTTTAAATTGAAACCAAGAAATCGATCCCATAGCCGATGTCTTGTTTTCTTTAAGACTTTCATTGGTGTGACATAAGTTTGAAAATGGCCAAGGGCAAAAGCAGAGTGGGGGACGGCTTTCATCTGAAAGCGAAAAGCGGATGATTTTTTTCCAAAACTAGGAGGTTGGCATTGTGATAAGATGGCGAAAGGGGTGGGAAAGAGTGGTTTGCCTTCGATCCATTGAGGCAATTGGTTTTCGCTTCTCTATACAGCTCTCTGTAAATGGGGCGTCGCAGCATCAAGTATCTAAAGAAAAGGAAGGCATCCGTTCCCAACTCACGCGTTTTATCACTCATATTCCCCGTCAGCTAGGAGTGTGATGGCCGAAGTCAATCTTTTAATAAAGGGGGAAGGGGGGAGCTCTGCCTCTTTTATATTCCGCTCAGCAAGGGCAAGAAGGCAACTTCCTCTGATTGATACCGAAATGGAACGCTGGAAGAAGGATAATTTACGGAGTCTTGAAAAGAGGAGAAGGACCCGCTCTATATCCAGCAAAAACGGAAAGAGTCGAAAATTGAATAAGCGCGTTTTCAATACAAAGAGTAAACTGCGAAAAATAAAGGAATTGTGTTGCCTTAAAAAATAGCACTTTTCGACTTCTGTCTAGATTGCGTTTGGGTTTACATCCCCTCGAGTAGTGAGTGGGATTTCTTTTTTCAGAGGTAGGAAGTGAAAGGATTGAAACCGATTAATCAGTTGTTTGCACATTGCTCGTTTTGTGCTTTTCCCTTAATTTGTAACAAGCTGTAATTTCTGGAAGACAACTACGAGTATTATCAATACATTATGGCTTTCAATTTAGATATGAAATTAAAAGCTGTTTTTTTAATAAACTCCAATGCACATATATTATTTTCAAAAGTATAAAATGATTACATGAGTTTTGAATCCCGTGAATCAAACCAGATTTCGTACTTTTTGCAAATTAGCTGTTGAACCGAGGCGGGGGAAGACAGCGATTTCGATTAATCTAATTATCAGCAAATAAAACTTGTTGCCGCAAGCACAGGGACGAAATAAAATTTATTAATATAATTTCAAAATTTTTTAATTTAAAGTTTTTATCCCTTTTTGAGGTAATATGTATTAATTTCTATTTTATGAATGAATTTAACATTGATGTCAAAGTGTATGAATGCCAGTGAAGCACACAAGAGGGAGGGTCCCAATGTTCGGACCGCCTTTTATAGCCCTTGATTTTATTTTCGAATTGATTATAATCCTATGTATATAGTACGTAAAATTCGATTAAGTATTTGTTATTAATAATTTATCTTATTAATTAAATATTATATATATATATATATATATATATATATATATATATTTATTCAATAATTTATTTTTTACTATTTTTTGTTCCCGACAATTGACAAAATCAAAATAATATGTTCGACGGTGTATTGGAGTATAATGCGAGAATGGTGAACTCTCGACCTTGGATTCCCTTCCCCCCTTGAAAAATCTATGTGTATACCACTGATAAATGCTAGCGATGTAAATGTAAATTCACATATAAAAGCTTATACCGCTGATCTTTTATCACTTTTTTGGCACGGGTTTTCGAATTAAATAACACACACACACACATTTTTTACTTCTTAGACGGCTTTTGGAATAACGTGGAATGCATTCATTCCCCTTTTTACTTAAATGTATGAAATAGTATGAAAATAGTATGTAAATAGTATGAAACTTTTTTTTATTTGCACGGTTTTTTGAAGAACATGTCAGCTATATTTAAAAAGAGAGTTAAGTTTAGCTCATGCACACAGTCACTCCTTACAAAAAAGCAACTCCTAAATAAAACTTTCAACTATTTTAAAGACTTCTTATAATGTCTACTTGGAAGAACTAGCTTAAAAATTTACTTTTTAGAGCTAGTAATATTTAAAGATACAGATAGACAAGTTCTAACTTTATGCCATATAATATATATCTTTCAATAATCCCTTTACCTGTTGAGTAGCTTAATCTAAGTGTCTATGTATTCATGATGCTTTCTACTTAAATTTTAGAGCAAGGAATGAAGTACAGCAAATTATTAAGAGTATTAAGAGTTTCAAAACTAATTTGCAGCTTTGCAATCTTTTTACTGAACAGAAAATAGTTGCAAATGGGACAAATTCGTATTTAAGATTTCTAAATTTATTTTTTTGATGGAATCCAAATACAGGAATTCTGACCCAGATAATCGGTTTAATAACAAGATTTATTTTTCATGTTTCATAATAAATCTGTTAAGTAAAATGTAAAAGAGGAAAATCTTTCTTAATTGAAAAGAAAAAGGTTTTCTTAGATTTTTTATTTATTTATTCAAGTAGTTGAGAGGAGGATTCTTGATGGGTCAAAGCTTGAAATTAATATATATCTTAAATTTATTTTTCTATGAGAATAGTGTCATTAATGAAAACTGCTCTTTCGCGTTAATAATAATTATTCTCTTTTAATCAGCATCCATTAAATCCAACACACATATCTTAAATTTTACTAAATATTATTAATGCTGTAACGTAATTAAATAAATGATATATGTAATATAATATATAAAAATAACTAGTATATTTTTATAAAAAATAATTTTTGATTCACATGTAGGTATTTATAAAAAAGCCTTTTTTAAGGAATTATTTCATCAAATTAAAATAACAAGTAGCGACCAATAAAAACCAAATTTTTAACAAGATTCCATAACTTCCAATTTTATACGGTTATTTTTATATAAAATCCTTTGAAAACCGTATTTTATGTAAGGGATTCAGGTATAATTTCTTTTTTAATTAAAAAAAAATTCTGAAAAAAATTTAGTTTTTATATTGTGTGTGTTGTATCTATAATATAGTAACATTCGTAAGTCATCTTAATTTTTGCTATTAAAGTATGTATTAATTCCAGTAATTATTTTTAATTTTTTATAAATGTAAATCTTTATTATCCATTAAACTTATCTACCAGAGAAAGGTCGCTATATTTCTAAATGAAGGATCAATAAAAATCGTTATCTCTATCTATTTGATAGTACGTAAAAATATATATATAAAAACAAGATCTTTAATTACATCCACAAATCCATACCAGTTCTCTTTTGAATTCCCTTTAACTCTATGAATAATCCATACAAAAATCCGTTTTCGAACGCACGGATATATAAAATTTGAATGCCTTCCTTGTTCAGTTATCGTTCGCGTCTCTAGACCCTTTCATTCAAAGACAAAAATGTGTTTATTCGTCGGGTAAGTGAAAGCAGGAGAAATGGGAGGGGGAACATATTCCCTTGTAGCTCCCATTCATTCGATCCAATTCATTCACGCTTTAATACACTGTTCCTGTACAGCAATGCCCTTTTAACAGGAGATGCAAAGGTGTCGCCGTTGTTTGAGGAAACAGCATTTGTCAATTAGTCACATCTGACGGCCCACCCCGTTATTATAATCATGCCAGTTGCGATACGCTTCACCTGCCTACCGCATTTATTTTAATTCAACTGCGATAACTCATAACGAAATTGACTTGCTCGCGTCCCAAAGGAACTGAAGTGAAGGGGGTATTTACGACGGCAGCAACTGCACATTCGAGGATTCGGTGTCAGATTTATTCTTGGGTCAAGTGCCCCACATCTCAAACCGTTAATTTCATTTATAATGATCCTCCAAAAATGATATGCTTTGATTCGGGTAGATGGTTTGCCCTGGAAAATTCATTGTCTCATTATATAGTTGATGTATTGTTGTACGATATTCCCTTACTACGCGGTTACGGCAATAATATCTCGTGCCTAGTCAATTGTTTAAAACTGTCAGAATAATATGTTCTCCAATATGAATCTTTTAATTTATTACTCTGTTTATTCCATAAAACTCTAAAATGATGCACAGCTTCGGAGAGTTACTATTCCCTGGTTAGATGCATACAACTATTACATAACTAAATGCTTTTATTTATTGTTTGCAATTAAAGTTTATTTTGTTCAATAGCTCAATAAAAGGAAAAATAACTTTAATTTACAAGATATGCCTCAATTAAAGTCTGAGTTTTCTGTATTAATTGTTTTTTCCCCGTCAATTTCGGAATAATTTCTGCTTTTGTTTGTTAAACATTTAAGCAATGTATGCTTGAATCATACAATAGTAATTAAATTTCATGATTAATTCACTTATTTAAGGTGAAATTGTTAGTTTATATTTTGACCTGAAATAAAATTAAATTGAATCGAAGGTAACTCTTAGTTAATAGCATATTTTTATATTTTTTGTGATTATGACTAAATTGGTTTGGCCATTAAAGTTTTTATGTAACCAGTTATTGTGAACGGTAACACATTACTACGTTTTTAAAATAAACAAATCCGTAATCAGGTGAGATTTACGTATAAATATTTCAAAAGGAATCGGAATTAAAAAGGCAAAAACAAATATAAAAAGATATAATGTAGACGAATGAGACTCTAAAAGGATTTTTCGTTAAATAATGAAATAGGTATAAATCAATTAAAATTGTTAATGTATTGTTATAATTGCAATGTAAAATCAGCACGAAATCATAATTTGTTATTCTTATGCACATTAATATTATAACATTTAAAAGTTCATCCTTAGTTGAATATCATTTAAAAACAAATTTGAAAAAGTACTTTTGCGTAATAACTGTGTCGCTTCCGAAATGGAATAAAATGTTAATTATCCTTTTAGTCATCGTCGTCTTGATCTTTTGGTTATTATACGTAATCTTCGGGTAATTATGTTCTTCGAGTATTTATTGTTAATTGCTCTCAACAAAAAATAAATGTATTTCATTTACATCTGATTTCCACAGGATTAAAATTAATGAATGTTTTTTCTTCTTTCAGGTTCCTGTAATGAAGAAGAGGAAGAAGATGGAGGAATAGGCGATGAACATGTGTGCGGCAAATGTCGCTTGGAATTCATAGATTTGTCAGATTTCTTACATCATAAGAGATCTTGTACAAGAAAACGCCTTGTTCTCGTTGGCGGTGAAGAAAGTAGCGATGAATTGGAAGATCCAGAAGAAATGGGAGTTTCTCCTATGGACTATAAAGATGATCCCGAAAAATATGTGGAAGATCTTTCGACTCTCCCATACCTCATGTCCTTATCTCGTGTCAAATCCTGCTTCCCAGAGAACCCTGCGTTATCCACCACAATGTCGGACAAGAAACCTCAAATGTATACAGAATGTGAAGATCATCCTCTGGACATAGACAACTTTGCAAAATCAGAAATATATGCCAACCATTCAGACGAAAGCATTGCGAATGAAATTAAGAAAGGCACTCCCCCTGAGCTCGGTTCTTTTCCGACTCCACAAGCTCTACCTCAGTACCTCCTTATGCAGCCTGTTCCAGACACGAATGTCACTTTGCAAGCACTTCAGAACACGCGAGTGGCTGTCGCTCAGCAAGGAGCTGGAAATACGAATCTGTCACATCTTGCTCTGCACACGGCCCTGTACACCTTGCAGCAGCAGCAAATTATTCAGCTTCATCAAGTAATCCAACAACTGCAAAGTCAATTGGTTGGTTCAACGACTTCAGCTACTAACCCATTAATATCTAATTCCCCAACAGTAGGGTCACTAACGGGATCTGCAGCTCTGACACCACCTCAAAGCACAGATGGCAACAATGGTGGTATATTAGCTTTAACAACTACAGCTCCATCTCTACGCACACTTGAAACCGTAACGCAAGCACAAAACCTCTCAGTCACAACCACTGCTACACCAACATCGACAACGTGTCAAAGCTCATCTACTACTGATAACACAATCTCAGTAGTCTCTGCCCCTCCACCTGCACCACCTCATGAGCCAAATACTTTAGAATTATTACAAAGACACACCGAACAAGCTCTTCAAAACACGATGGCTGGTAGCTCATTTTTACTAAATGGGCTGAGTGGTCTAGGGAATAGTTCGGATATATTACGATTTTGTAAGAAAGGAGACGTTAAGAAGGAAGGAGGAGATGAAGCATTTTTCCGTCACAGATGTCGTTTTTGTGGAAAAGTATTTGGAAGTGACAGTGCTCTACAGATTCATATAAGATCCCATACTGGGGAAAGACCATTCAAGTGTAACGTCTGTGGCAATCGTTTTTCAACAAAAGGGAATTTAAAAGTACATTTTGGAAGACACAAGGAAAAGTACCCACACATAAAAATGAATCCACACCCTGTTCCGTTACATCTGGATAATCTACACCCGCCGTTAGAACCACCGGATGCTTCTGAAACACCACCTATTCTTACACAGAGTTCACCATGCCAGACCGTTGCTCCAAGTCTACAGCCTCCAAACCTGATTCCAGCGCAGCCCTTACCATTAGTGACACATTGTCATGATCGAAGCCTTTCAAGTCCGACTGGAACAGGCCCCCAGGAAATCAGTCGACAATCTGATAATGATAATATGCAATCTGAGCGCAGAAGTATTTCTCCAAATGGCGCTTCTAATTTATCTGATGATTCTGGTGGTTCAGTAGGGGAAGATTATGCTACGGATGAAAATGGTGTGAAAGATACTGATCAAGTACGCTATGAAGAAGATATTGATAATGATGATGACAGTTTTTCGGTATCACCAAAAATAGAACAAAAGGAAACAGATGATAATGTAGATGATGAAGTAAAAACACCTACATCAGAGAATAATGGTTCTACGAGAATTACTACATCCATTCCTTCCTACGTCAGCAGCTCAGCACCAACATTCCCTTATTTTTTCCATCCTACATTATCACCACCTTCCAGCATAGCTTCCATGTGCTACCCGCCAATGTCTACTCCACCTTTAACAAGTACTCCATCTTCGAGAATTTCTTACACAAGCAATACAAATAATGATGGTAATGAACAAATAGGACCCTCTCCTGACCCAAATATCTATCAAGATCTGCTGCCTAAGCCCGGTTCAAATGATAATTCATGGGAGAGCTTGATGGAAGTTACAAAAACATCTGAAACGTCTAAATTACAGCAACTGGTTGATAATATAGAACATAAATTGAGCGATCCTAATCAGTGTCTATTTTGCCATAGAGTTTTGAGCTGCAAAAGTGCATTACAAATGCATTATCGCACTCATACTGGGGAACGACCATTTAAATGTAAAATTTGTAGTCGTGCCTTCACTACAAAAGGAAATCTTAAGACTCACATGGGAGTACACAGAGCTAAGTCTTCCCTTCAAGTCTTACACCAATGCCCAGTTTGTCATAAGCAATTCACAAATTCATTAGTTTTACAGCAGCATATTAGAATGCATACTGGTGAGCCAACTGATATGCACCCGGAACAAATTATGGCAAATGAAGTGAGACAAGGCCACCTTCTATCTACCTCATTCCCAAGGCCAGCAATGCCTTCTTTAATACCAACGTTTACTTCTCCATCATCTCTCCCACCTCGATCCTCACCAGCTGGTCCACCAAATATATGCCAAATACCAAAATCTGAAGCTCCCTCACTTACACCGTCTCCAGTACGCTCTGCTTCTACTCCTACGGAGAGTGTTATTAAAACCACTTTGAAACAAACAGATAATCAATCAATGGAAGATTCTTCTTCTCCCACAACGGTAGGAAATAACTCACGTCCGCCATCTGCTAAACAAGAAAGATGCACAACACCACAACCACCAATCCTGACTTCGAATTCATCTCCCAATGCAACATCAATAACAAGCTCCCCTCGAATTTCTTCACCGAGCATGGACAAACCAATTGTTACAACAGCGCCATATTCACCAGCATATACTACTTCTTTAGTAGCTTTGGAAAACCATGTAAAAGCAATTAATACTACCATTCCACAAACTCTACCATTTTCACCTTTCGGTATGGGTCTAGCAATGGGTAGTTTTTTTCGTTATGAAGATGCGGGCTTTATGAATCGAAATCCACCAAAGGACTTAAGCAGGGATAAATCACCAGCACCTCTCCAATCATATTCACCATCTCCAAACACAAGTAGAGCAGCATCTGATGCTTCTGGTGATGAACGATCAACCCCAGGCTCGATTGTACAATCGGAATCTCCCGTCTCCGTTAACGGCAATCATATGAGATTATCATCAGGTGTTATAACAACAAAAGTCGAAGGAGGAGCTTTGGATCTAACCCCTAAGAACTCAATCATTTCTGTTCCACCTTCTGTGCCAGACATTCAGCTTTTTACTTCACCCCTTGCTGGTCTGCCTTTTCCAACAACACCTGGAAGATTATCCACTACTTGCAGAATATGTTTCAAAACATTTGCATGTAACAGTGCGTTAGAAATACATTATCGTAGTCACACCAAAGAACGTCCGTTTAAGTGCAATGTTTGTGATCGAGGCTTCACTACCAAAGGAAATATGAAGCAGCATTTGCTAACTCATAAAAGTCGAGATCTTCAACCTTTGTTATTTGCTTCAACTGAAAATTCCGTACCCGACAGCGAAACGAACTCTTCCACGAACGTAACAAGTCCACGAACTTCAAGTCCTGTTACTACAGCATTCGAAACGAACTTAAGTCAAACAAGCAATCATAACAGCGAGAAGAAAGAGATAGTAATGTCATCGATTTCAACTATTTCTACCATTTCTACTCCTCCTGTTCTTACTACTTCTGCAGTAACTGCAGTAATATCCACACCAACTCAAGTCTCGCCAGCTATTATTACATCAGGCCCCCTTCCAAAACAAATTAAGCAAGAAAATGATGGAATTTCAAAAAGACATCTCTCTGATCATATTTCAAGTACTCCTTCGAAGCAAAGAAATTCGGGCGTCCCAAAGCATTTTTGCCATATATGTCAAAAACCTTTCTCGAGTGCCAGTGCATTGCAAATTCATAACCGAACTCACTCGGGAGAAAAACCCTTCAAGTGCGTAGTATGCGGAAGAGCATTTACTACTAAGGGTAACTTGAAAGTACACATGAACACTCATATGGCACAAAATAATGGGAATTCACGAAGAGGAAGAAGAATGTCATTAGAATTCCAACCTCCACCTCCACTTCCTGCACATGGTAAACAGGAATATCCTCACCATGCAAGACCAGACTTATATTTCCCTTATCTTCCTCCTGGATATATAAATGGTATTGCTTGCCCACCGAAAATGAATGAAATATCAGTCATCCAAACAGCCGCTGGCATCACAAATGGCAACATAAGTACACCTAGTACCATGAATCTCACTCCTGCCGTGTCAATGATGACTCCTGTTATGACACTAGGTCAACAGCAGCCTTTTGTACGGAAGCAAGTTCAACAGAGCACCGACAGCGATGGCTCCAATTACGTGGATCCTCGTTCACCAGATGAAGCAGAAAACTTGAAAATTCAACCCTCACCAAGTCCACCTTTGGAGAGTGCTTCCCCTGTTCGTCCCATCCCATCCTCACCATCAACAGCTGCAGATAACGCTGCATGTTGGAACTGGAAGACGGCCTGTAATATTTGCAACAAGATCTGTTCTTCTTCTTCTGACTTAGAACTCCATCTGAAATCGCATTGTAATCCTGTAATACATGACACAGTTAGATCCGCATCACAGACTGCAAAGAATCTCGCCTCGTAGGTATGAACTCATTCGTGACTATTTCGGAGCGTAGTCATTTCGATTAATCCAAATGCTAATTTCTTGACTCTCTCCTAATATGCGTGTGTAACCAAGATGATCGAACTACTAACCCATGCTTTCAAATGAAGTACATTAAAGCAGGCTTTACTTCAATTCGAATACAGCAGGGAGCCTTGAAAAATATGAGACATTTTCTTGGGGGGACGTAGGATGCATATATTATCGATATCACTCGCTTTTGTTAACGTCCTGGATGATTATCGTATTTCCTCTTCTTCCCCCTACCTCCTGGTCAGCTAGATGTATGACCGGGAACATTGGTTCCTATGATAACTAGTCTAAAGTCTTGCACCCTGGTCTGCATACTTCTAACACACGTAAGAAAGGGAAAGGACAATATTACCTATGATAAAGCTGTTAATAGCTGTTTAGGTGGTAGCCAACGTGCAAGGTATTTTGCTCCTTTGTTGTACTTAGTATTATTGCACATTGATGGGTGTCACGTTAAGCCCATTTGTTGGAACTATTTATGTACATGTAGTAACCTTATATAAACTGCAAGGCAATTTACACGGCTACGTGACTGTTAGTTAAAATATTCTGCCTATTCTTCGTATGTGTTATTTTTCTCCCTGTGTGATTGTTATGTTTGTGTGCAAAGAAACATGAAAATTCGTGATTGTCGGAAAATAGCGTAGATTGTTCAGTCGAGCAATTAAGCTTCAATACTGTCTGTTGCAATATGTTTTGTACCACTGATTGTTTTTTTAAGTTATTGTACTTTTTTTTCGTTATTGTTCCTGTGGAATGAATCGTCCTTATCTTTTTGTATTATTTTAATTTGAGATTCCTCGTAACATCAATTGATGGAACGCAAAATATTTTCACTTCATTTAATGAAATTCAGAATCTTTTTTTGAGTTTTTCCCAAATGGACAAAATAAGTTTTTGTCAAATTAATAAAAAAATACTAAGCCGTTTTCTTGATTATAAGCATAGTTAAAAAAAACCACCTGCTTTTTTTATTTCCATAATTTTAATCATATATTAATTGTCAATCATCCAACTAGCTTTACAATGTTAAAAACCTCTAATTTCTAATTTAAAATAGTATTTTCAATGATTAGAGATTAAGCAGTAAGTCTTTAAGCTGAGAATAATAATCAAACTGAAAATTTGAATTAGTTCGGGTAATTTAAAAAAATTCTTACTTATACTCTATTTTTTTTTATTTTAAATTATTCCATAACATTTTGGTTGAGATTTGTTTTTCTTTCTGTATTCAAAACTCAAATTAGATTTAATGAGAATTTTCATGTATAATTATTTATTATTTAACTTTTCAAATGAGACTAATAGAAGTAAAGTAATCAGAAAACGGCTTCCTTTTTATAAATTAATCATCGATAATTATTGTTTAGTACTTTTCTTTTGTCCTATTAATATTACCTCAAAAAAGCTATTCCCTAGGTGAAAACTCTACAATCTTTATTCCCTCTAAAAAATTGTATTTATTTATTTAAATATTTAACCAAGCATATTTGCTAATTGCAGTATAAGACATAATTTCATTGTCTAATTTCAATGCTTTATCGGGGAAAGCTTTTTTTCTTTTCTGTTTTTGGATTGAAGAGGGTTCAGGCAGAAAATACATCACCTTGCTTCTATGTACATAATATATTGTTATATCGAAAAATTTCTGTAAATGTGGCTGAATATAATAATGTCGTTCCCTAACTGGAAAGTTACAAATTCTAAGAAAATGTTTTCATCACCTCTCCAACCTTTCTCTAAGAGGAGAATGAGCAGTTGCTGTCTTTCAAGCTTAAGATTAAATAATATCTGATACGGATTTAGCTTGAGTAGCTAATCCCATTAGATATGTCTTACAAAACTCGTAACAGCTGAATGAGTTAATTTTATTCTTTTCGATTATATGTAATGAGTTGTAGTGTAGATTGTATTGTTCTAGAATTAGATTAGATTTAGTTATCCCCCCTCTTTGGTTAACTCTGCATACCCCGTGTTCCATATGTTATGCGAAACCTCATGTTTTATAAGACCGAATTACACTTTGTTTTATCTGTTATTATGATTCTGAGACATGTAAATTTTCGAAAATATAAACGCTAGAAATTATTATTGTTTTAGAGGCCAAATGGTAGACTCTGTAATCATTGAAATGTGTGTACATAAAAAAAGCAATGAAAAAATTGTGTTTATTAAAATCATCCTTTTATAAGTATGTTAAATATATCTTAAGCTCCCTGCGTCTTATATTTTGGATCTTTATATATTTCTGTTTATGAGTCTTAATTTCCCAAAATGGCGTAAAAGAGAGGTAAATGTTTCAAATGAATCCTTATGTGTATACATGTACCATTTTTAAACCCTTTGTTTGCTGTATAGAGAATCATTGCTTTCCTTCTGAATATGATTTTTACTGCGAAAAATTTGCTTGCAAATGTTAAACTATATTTTTAAGTCTTTAATTTAATTAAACTATAAGATAAAAGACAATGTAATTAATTTTTAAATTACTGTAAGGCGGGGTATATATAGCAGGTATTTATACTCTTTATCGTAAGCAAGTATAGAACGTTCATTAAAACAATAAGCATATACGTCAGCATACAAAAACAAAATAAATAGAAAATTAACACATATCCCCCAAAATATTACTATCAACTGAAGTACAGAAACATCTAAATGTATACTTAAAATGCTAAAACAACATATTTCTTTTTCAAATACAATTGTAAAAAAAATAATAATAATAACAGTATTGAAAGAAAACTCAAATAGTTTTGCATTGAATAATAGGATTATCTTTCAAATACTGCTATTGATTTTTCTCACAAAATTAAAAAAAATATTCTTGATAAATACAATTATATAATTCCTAAATTATTAAAGTAAACATAAGAAGTATAAAGATCAAAATGTGTTACGGGTTTTTGATGTTTTTATTTTTAACATTTGCAACAAATATTCATTAGAGTAAATTTTTGAAATGTATTCATGACATGTCTCAAAATGTAATAATAACTTGTTCTATAAATCTCCCTTGTGAATGGCATTCTACATGTCAAACATTTTCATGCTTTGTTTCTTATGTTTGCTCTCTTTTACGCTGACATCAATGTAAAAACCTTTATCTTTCTCTAATTACTTTGTGTGTGGAAATATTTGTGTTTGCTGTGTGGTTCATACACAAAAAGTGTTTAATTTGTCTGTGTGAACAGGAAAGTGAACATTTCGGTCCTCTGGAAATTTTTATTTCAAAAAGATAAAGTCAAAACAAATACTGTTTCACGAAAAGAGATGAAGCCTTTATCGACAAGCGAATTAGTTCAAATGCAAAAAAAAAAAGCCAAATCCTTTGCACCTTTTCGGTTCAGTTTATTCTTTATCACTCTATTGAAAAATACATTAAATTATAATTTATACAATTAAAAAAACTCATAAGAATGCATAGAGTTAGTATTTCAAAAACCCTTTAAGGTTTAAACATAAAACGCATTGGTAGACTTAAAATAAATTGCAACTTATTAACATTTTAGCAACATAGTAGCACATTCACATAAAATCGCTATGTATCTTCAATTCATTGAACACAAAATTCATTATTTATCCTTTTTATTTATTATGTGTAGAAATAATGAATTAGTTATCAGTATTTTTCGTATTAATATATGTATACTTACACATTTGAGAAAAATCCTAAAAATATAAAATTAAAATTTATACACCTATTGAAAATTTTAGTATAATTTTAAATAGTAATTTTTATATTCACCGTTTTTAGACAAGAATTTTCGTATAAACTGACGGAGAAATGCAAAGGAAAGTACTTAAAAATGGCATGTAAGGGCATTATAAAATAGAAGGATGCTAAAATTTTCAGTACAAGTAATTCTTATATTTTTTGATTATTATCTACTTTTACAGCTCATTAAATATGAGCAATGAGTGCATACAATAGTTCATTGTTGATAAAGGTTTTCATATGACTTTTCTCCCCAAATGATATTTCTTTTATCTTGTTATTGAATCTCAGGATATAACTAACTCTATTACAGTCTCGTAGCTGCTTCATTGAAATGCTACGAAAGTGATGATACCCATGTCTCAAGATTCCTGGTTCAGGTTCCCGTTTAAGTCTTTCATTAATTTTTGTAAAAATACCGGAAGAGTTTCCAGTTTTTCTCAATTGTTATCAATCATTTTATTTTTAACTGTATCTTTTGATGTTTTCCGTTTTTACAAAGACAGTATTTTATTGTCAAATAAATATTTTTATACACCAGAAAGTCTTCGGGGTGTTGGGCAAAACCAGGTGTTTGTATTCCATCGCCCAACATCTCGGGGATTATCAATTTGTTTTATTCGTTTCTAGTACACTTTATTATAAAATGACCGAATTTGTAACGGTAACTTATTTTTTTTTTTCTTTCTTTTGAGTGATTTGCAAAACTTGATATGTATTTTTTGTAACATTCAATACTAAGTGGATTGTGATTTTAAATGTGCTATATTTTAATCTTTTCATTATTGCAATGCTTTGTAAAATGCTTGCACGGACATTTACTAGAAGCATATTATGAAAAAAAATGGGGAGAGAGGGATTTTTTAGACTGTGTCTATATTATTATATTAATAAATTTTTATTGAAATGAAGTATGCCATTTTATTTTATAATGTGGAGTTGAAATAAAATGACGAAGAAAATTATTCGCGATTTATACAAACGTGGGTTTTATTGGTGATTATATATATATTTATATGTATGCATGTCAGAATGCTTTCTATTTTATGTCCGTGCTCGCTGAATTAACCAGTCAGATGGACACTTTTGTGCGCTAGTAACTCAATATTTTTCGTGATATCATCTTGAAAGTGCCCATTTCTATAACTGATTTTGAGAAAATGTTTTTAATTGTTAAAACTATGATTTTTTAAAAATAAAAAATATTTTATACTGAGTAAATTAATTTTTTAGCACTCCCGGGGAAGTCATCTGTGTACAATATTTAATGATTTTTTTTTAAAAAAGAATATTATTGCCTGTTTAGTGAGTCTTTTTAGGTTATCTCTCATTCTTGTTAAACTCACCATAATTATCACTATATGTTGGATGGTTAAACTTTTCATAAACACTTTTTAAACAATTCGAAAATGTTTTCTAACAACATCAGTTGCAGTTTGAAATGTTTTGCAGAGCTAATGGGCTTAAACAGTATATATCTTTTAAAATTTTTTATTAAATTAGTACTTGTTTACAGTGTTTATTTTTTTATGATTAATTGACGCTATTACTTGAACATTTAAAATTATTAATGAATTATGAACTGTGATAATAATTAATAAAATATTCAATCTAATAGCGTCACACGGCATCATCAAAAGCAAAAACATAAAACGTATTTTCCTTTCAAGAAAGTAAATGAACAATTATTTTATTTAAAAACAGTATAATCAGTGTTCGAAAGAAAACTAATCATACAGCTACAACAAAATCACAAATAAGTTCGACTGGCTTGGTTAATTTAAATGTCAATCTTGTTTCATTCATTTTTTTCAATTATTATTGTGTTCATGGAATGATTTGATGTGTATTTTTTTGATTTGGTATTGTTTCAGTTTTATTTTTTTTTTCTATTATGGCCATTTCAATCTGATTCTAGCTCTTTTGAATCCCCAATGCAGCTTTATTTTAAGAGTTTTTTAATTTTGTTATCAAGAGAAGGAAATCAGTTCTCGGAAAAAAGTAATTGTTATATAAAATGAAGAGTAATATCCAGTACGAAAGAAGAATTTGCTGCATTATATAGAATAGTATTAACTCTCCTACCTTTCATTTGATCAATTGAGTTTTGTATGAATTCGACGATACTTATATTTGTTGTAATCAAAAGGTATTGAAAAATGCGATATATATAATATATATATATTTATATAATATAAAAATTGAGTATGAGTTAGTGTGTATGGATCATAGGGAGAACAAAAAATGGGGGGAACAGATGCAATGGTGATACGACAACTGTGATATGTTCTTCCTCATGTGTGGATTGTAGCACAAATGATTCAGCATAGCGCATACACGTCTTTTCGGTTCTCTACCGAGAAACAATTATCATTCCACAGATCCCGGGAATTAAGGAGCCGGGAATCTTGAAGTCACTTGCAACGTCCGAAGCAGCTCTTCCCTTCTATACTCATGTAAATAACACAAAAAAAACGAAAAATCACATTCAAGAATCAAGTGTTTTAGAGCAGGTACTTAGTGTGAATATAAACTTTAGAGAAGTCGTACGCCCGTGTGATCTGTTATTTTATTGTTTGTTTGTTTTATTTTTCTCTCTCTTTTTAATACTTCAATGATGAATTATTCTGTTCCAATTCGGTGATAATGTTAGTTGTTTTGATTGAGAAATAGCCCCTCGATCCCTCCGCGATTACCCAGGAGATTGCTATTTTTGTAACAATTGTAGTTTCGCTCGAGGGATCGACTGGGGCTCATGTAGCCCTCATGTGCAAGGGCGAACATTTGGTGCATGTCACTATTAAAACTCCTCGACAAACACAGACTCAGTGTCCCTTCTTTCTCTACCTCACAGAAATCGGAACAAAAACACCGTATTTTTAAAGAATTGTTGAAAATTAAAATTTATAAGAATCACTTAATTCAGAATTTATGTTTGTCAAAATCTATGAAAAAATAAGCATTTAATCGAAATATAAATTAAATTACTCAACTCACCAAAGTGATTAAAATGACATAACATCATATTCAAACAGTTGAAAATCTGCAGATATTTAGTTGTGAATGTTTTGAAGGAAAAAGTAACTTAAAAAGGAAAAATAAGGTAAAATAGAAAAGAAAAAAAAAGGAATTTGTAGAGATCCAAATATTTTTTTTTTTTACACAAAGTGATAAAACATTTATTTTTATAGTGAACAAAGTCTTAGGACTTTCAAAAGGGAGATGCGGAAAAGGAGATGATTTTTAATGTATAAAGAGTAATTAATTTCATATTTAATTACCAAAAAATATGGTTAAAACCGGACAGTTTGGGAATAGGAAAGATCCATATTGCGATGCAATACAAATTGTTCAAAATATATATAGGAATGACACAGCCCTTTTAACTATCCATATCTAAATATTATTCAATTTTCAAGGGTAATAGTTGAAAGACAAGAGAACAAACTACAAGAATATCCAAAAATAAAACTATATCATATTTATCCAAGTAAATGAAAAGCCCAAATAGATTTCTTGAAATACCTAACATTTTGATTAAAAATGTAACAAAACCAGAAAAATATCACAGCAATAAAACTGTATACCAATGAATCAGCTTTACATTGTACAAATGTGATTCACATTTTAAGAAATTAAAAGCAGATAATTTTAAATCACAAACATACACATAGTATTTCAAGTTAATTGCTATAAAAATAGCAATCAGAATGATGAAAATATTTTTTAAAAAAAAAAACCTCATGTCAATAATTATTTAAACTTTTATAGAGCACATCACATTATTTCTATAACCTACAAGCTGTTCTAAGAACTACATTATACAATAAGAAAAGAGCCTTAAACTGTTTAGAATTATGTTATTCATATTACAAAATATTTATTAGCTAATTATATTGTACAAACTTACAGCATAAAGACTTAAATTCTGTTAAAGTAATAGAACAAAAAAAGGCAGAGAGAATAAAAGTGCGATAAAACGAATTCGGCATACATTGCAATGTATACTACTGAAGTGTGTGGATGAGTTTATATAAATTTTCTGTTTAATTCAAAAGTTACTTATTATTCCAAAAATAAATTGATAGAATTCAATACATCCATAAAAGAATGTATTTGCATGAATACTAAAAACAGAGTCAATATATCACGAAAAACAATTTTATTCTCAAAAAGGAAATGAAAAACAAAATCAGCCAAAAAAAAAATGTTGCTTGTAATACTCTTGTGTCTGTTGGTAAAATAATCTTGTATATTGAGAGGATTATATGATTAAATAATGGAACTAAAGTTATGAGGCAATTAATTCGAGAATTCTGATGTATAAAACGCGAATCCGATAAATATGAGACTTAACTTTTAACCATACATAATTGCTAAAATGCACCGCACCACTTTCCTTTCCATGATTTAAAACCCTTTTTACACTCAGAATCTCTTATTCCTGAAAAAACTACCGTACTGCGGATACTTTACATTTTAAAATAAATTTGATATTTTTTTTTTATCTCATGTATGCAAAGAACACATATGGCGCATATATAGTCTTATTCTCTACAAACAAGAGATAACATCCAACAATCACATTCGAAAACATAAACATTAGGAAAATCACTCAATGAAGAACTCATGAGCACAACCGATATTAAAAATTATAAAATGGATAGGACAGCTAATATATAAAGTAATTTATATAAAAGTGGTGTTGAACATGTTTTTTGGCCAGCCAACCTTCCCCCTTTATGTAAATAATACTGAGCAAAAATCTATTGGAAGTATTGGATAGGAATATCTAAATCCATTACAAGATAGAGGTAACTTACCTAAAAATTGCACTTAAAAATGCAGAGCCCGCGCTAAATTTGAGTACAATAAATAAGTTATTGTCAGATTCTGGACCCTAATGCAGATTTAAATCATGTGAATGGCTGAAGTGTAGCACTTAACAAAAGTGTAAAAAGAATGGAAATATAAATTAATAAGAGAGTTACAAATTACCATAACTTTAGAAACACTAGAGTATATATAAATAAAATAATAATAAGTAATTTTATCTAATATTAGAATATGGAGTTAACTATAACTATGAAATATGCAAGTTTATAGTAATAAACTATTATCAATCTCAGAATTTTTAATCCTTACTATTTTGAATAGCGCTTTATTCATATAACTATTAATAAAATTAATTGGGTATTTCTGATTTAAGCAATATTTAGTAAAATGTTTATAGTTACTTATTATTTCTGATTTTTTTGACACCAGAAATTTATTGTGTTGTATATAATTAACAATATTTCTGAATATAGAAACATGCACATTACTCTTACAATGAGGAACAATATATATATATATATATATATGTTATGGTATATATATAATGTGTTAATGAATCGCAGTTTCTACAAGAAAGTTCTCTTTGAATTCACGCACTGATATAAATAACAATTTACAAAACTTTTTTATTTAAAGGGTTTTTTTTAATAGTTTTTGTTATAAGAAACCTCAACTTATATGTAGGTAATGTTTTCTATTCAAATGCAAAACAAAAACATTATTTACTGCAATGGTATGGGAAGGCTTATATTAAAAATAAACAGTACAATAACATGTGTTTCCAATTCATATGCCCTTCATTACCAACAATTTCGTCTAATGATTATTTTCATATTATTCGTAAAGAGGGGAAAAGAGGCAAAATAAATTTTTAGAACATTTTTATTTGAAGCATGAACATAATCTTCATTACCGTAAATTCCAGATTTCAAAATGACAATGTCTAGATGATATTTCATTACAAATTTAGTTGATATAATCAAAAACAATTCAACAAAAAACTTATTTCTGATTGTCTTTAATCATTTTTTCACATTTATTCTATATTTTAAACTTTTATTTAAATTGGTTATTCAGTGGTACATGCAATCTCATGACTAATTTTCTAAATAGAAAAATACTATTAAATGTGAAATAATTGTCTAAAATTATATAATTAATAATAATGGTGCCATTTTTATAAAAGTAAACTTCAAAATTCTCATTGTTATTCGTCTATTTACAGACATCAGAAATAAGTCATTTAGATTATAGTTTCTCATGAAGTAAAAGGTTAGTTTTTGTTAAGCTAACTTAATTTTACCTGATAGAAGAAACGAAAGAATTCTTACATTGCTCGACCTTTTCCCATTTTCATTACTTCAAACTTGAAATGCATCATATACTGAAATTTGAATATCCATATAGCCGACTTTCGAACTCCTTAATAACAAAACGCCACACCTACAGTTTTATTTGAGAGAAATAAAAGAGAAATGCGTCAAGAAATATGTACAAAAAGAAGTTTCTTATCAGGCAAATTGTCTTAAAATTATGTGGAAGGAATCGTCGTTTTCTTAAAAGTTGACCTATGAAACGAAACAATTTTGATAGCAAAGGGATTTTAAAACTACCAAAATCCCGGAATTCTACATCAGCACTAGATTGCACAAGGAAGTCATTTTGACTGCTTTTTAATTTCAATTAGAAAAACAATTACATATATAATGCACAATTTCTTAGAATTTTTTAGAATATATTTTTTTCCAAGTGAAGTAAATTCTTTTTAATTGTTAATATTTACTAATAACTTCTTATATGACTGTAAATAATATAACAAATATTAAAAGTTAGTTTTTTTTAAACAAATTTCTTTACACAATCATTTTTTCACAATGCAGTCATATTGACTGCTTTTGGGCAATATAGGTATAGACTGCTAATAGGCATTTTCAGAAAATGATAAGACGTGAGTGAGGGAATATTAACGTTGCACTGTTCAGCTACTCGGTGGCTTTTGGTTACGGACCTCGTAATTTTGAACCATGGTCAAGTGACGAGAACGACACCTGAGCTGGAACCCCCTTCTCCTAACTGCCACACCACACCAAAAAATGAGGAGGCAGCAGTCGAAAGATAATGATCATAAGAATCATGGCCGGGGGAGTTTGAATGTCATTTTTCTCAAAACAATCTTTACACGGTAGCCAAATGATCATGATCCTTGACGCGAACTAAGGCCAGTATTGTTTCGGTCGAGTCTTATCCCTTAAATCAGCGATTCTTAAACTGTGGTCCGTGCCCTCCTGGAGGTCTCCAGAGCGTTTCTAAGAGGTAATGTGTGTCATTTAATGTTAAAATTTCATTCTTTTACGGACTCTGAAAGGCCTCGTGGAAAAATTGAAGGATGTGCCATCCTAGACAAGATCACTAAATTGTCCCCAATGAAAAACTCTACTAGAACTTTTATTTCGATCAAGGATATTAAGTTTTTTAAGTGTTTGCCTCTACATATCCATCGCTATAATGTAATATTTTTAATTAGATGTTTACTGTTTTCTTAAAGGAAAAAAAGTGTTAAAAAGTCTATAAAAGTAATAAAGGCAATCTTGTGATTTTCGAGGAATCATAAAATCACTCAGCCATGTGTTAAGAGCCAGGAAGGAATGTTCGAAATCTTAGGGGTCCACGATGTCAAGCTGATACATAAAGGGGGTCCGTGGTGACCGCTAAAAACATGTGGAAGTTAAGAAGTTTAAAGAATGAAGGGAGTGCCACACACACAGCTCAAGTACCTTCAAGTCACTTGATAGTGGTTCAAAGTTACAAGGAATGTCACCAAAAGCATTCATGTTGCTTCGTAGTGCTACATTAATAAGCAATAAACCCCTTCCCTCCACACAAAAAAATCGCATAAAATAAAAGGAGCTGCTGCATATTAAACAAAACTAGGGTTCAATATCCTCATATGGAATAAGCTTTAGCATTATCGTCAATGTCAGTAACAATTTTAAATTAGGAGGTGCTTTGTTTCCAAATATGATCCAAGGCAACATAAATCTCAGATATTTAATTGTGAATATTTATAATTGTAGAGTAGTTAATGTGGATACAGGGACGTCTCAAGGCATGAGACAGCTGGACTCATGCTCAGGGCCTCGGACACAATACCGCTTCGTCTTGTTCTCGACTAAGTCTTAACAAGATCCTGATTCGAAAAATTTCAACGATCAAATGTTATTTCCGGTTGTATTCTCCGAAAAACTGAGAATTTCGGACGAAATGTCAACCGGCTGCATGTGATGACCCTCATCCATGTATAGGACTAGGCATACACCATCATTACTCATTCAGTGAAAAGGTGGCAGTCGGTCGAGTTGGTTTGTGCGATTTTAAATCATGCATGTGTTTATTTGTATCGGTCTATTGTTTGTACGTGTGTTCGACAATGCATGCTATGTACTGTCTACTTTTAAGGGGGATTGGTGGTGCCTACATTTGTGTAGGAGGATCAGGGCCTACTTTTGCGTTGCGGCTCAGGGCCTAAAGAATTCCTAAGACGTCTCTGTGTGGATACTTTGTTTTGAATCTTAAAAGTTTACTTGGCCAGTCTTAAAGCTCAGCTACCACACTAGCTCATACACCTAGCACCCTACCACAAGAGCTCGACTATTGATTTTTAAGTCAGCAAGGATAAGATGGAATGCCATTATGTACGTATATAAAAAAAACCACGCAGCACTTAAAATGTATTTCATCAAAAGCCCCCATAAAAAATTACCAGCTTCCGCCCCCTACACAAGTCACGTGAGTTTTGTCATTTTTTAACTCTAAGGGTAGTAGTTCAATACGTTAGATTTGGTATGATGTAAAACATTTTCCGGAATTGAATCCAGACTGTCACCAATAGATCACTAAAAAGCTATATTTAATAATTAATAAAGCAAGACTAGATTTCCTTATACAGGCTAATAAAGGCTTCAAAGGGTCTTTCCTCCTTCAAAAAATGTGATATCAATCCACTTCTTCAAAGTATGCTCCAATATGAAATTTTAATTCATATTCATATAGTAATTAATATAATATTCATATATTAATTAATACAATATTCATATATTAATACAATATTCATATATTAATTAATACAATATTCATATATTAATACAATATTCATATATTAATTAATACAATATTCATATATTAATTAATATAATATTCATATATTATATTAATTCATACTTAAATTTTATATTCACTTTACAATGAAACAACATACTAGGTCTGGTTCCCATTCCAAAGAAAGCTTTAACAGTGGTAGCCAAGTCGCGAACTTGTAGCCGACACTATTTCTGTGGAGTGGTAGGTTCGAGTCCTGGTGCAATTAAAGACCCACAGTGTTGATGGATAAATGAGTTTAAAATCTGTAGGAGCTCAAAGTCCTCACAATGCAGTGGTGTGGAAGTTTGGAGAGTCAGGTGCCAACATAGGTGCGTCGCTCTCGTAACTTGACCTGTATTCAAAATTGCAAGATCTGTCTTCAATAGCCCTCGAGTTGTTTCAAAGTGCAACATTAACAGGCAATCAACCAACAAAAGTAAAGATTAGAGAGAATATATACCATTGTTCTTAAAAATACTACACACAAACGTTGTTTCAGCGGTATCGCTTCAATCAGGCTTCACAATACTTATTAAGGTTAACAAAGTTAACACTATTCCTATCTCATACTTACCATATTTACCAAAAAGGGTCTTTTGACACCTTTGTGTTTAAATAAAGAAATAATTATTAGTGTCAATTAAATAAAAGGAGGGATAAAAAAATCAAACGGAAAAAGTTATTAAAATTAAGGATTTGATTTTGAGGTTTACTGACTCAAGAGTATTAAACTTATGGGAATAATGCCTTGTTAAAATTTTGCAGCAAAGATGTTTTTTGACACCTTTTGGAAGAAATGCTAAATCCTCAGACGCTACAAAATGGCCAACAGAACATTTTGAAGTGAGAGTTGAGAAGTATTTCTCTATTTCTCCAAAACATCCTTATGGGGTAATAAATTTTAAAAAAGCATGATTTATACATTGAAATGTAGTTTCAAATCAAATGAGTTTAATATTAAAATGGCCGAGATTTTAGTGTCAGTTTCTCCCAATTACAAAACTATAAAGGCATGTTTCTTGTCAAACTTCAGTTACATTTAAAATCAAATGCCTGAAGAAAAAAAAGGAAAACTATTTTAAAATAAATTTTTCTCAAAATGTTTTAAATTTCTACGCATATACTATGTTAATTCCGAATACGTTTTATTTGTTTGCATCAAAAATACATGAAAAGATTTTTTTTCTGCCCTGTAAAAAAAATAGCCCCCCCTTTTTTTTTGTAAAATTATTCCTTACTTACGCCTCTATAATGGTGTAAAGAAGAAAGGTTTTTTTAAATTCCATCTAAAACAATTTTTTTACAAAATATTTAATTATTTCAAATCAAATATAAGGATTTTTTTTTTACATTGTGTTCAATCTAAGGTATGACCCAGATTTAGCACCTTCGAAGAAAATTTAAATAGTAAGGGAATATTTGCTTAAAATATTTTATTCTGATTTTTCTTTCTTGGTGTTTTTGTCGCCTTTAACACCTCAAAGCAAAACCGGTATCATTGATTGAATATTAACGTCGCACTGTTCAGCTACACGAGGGCTTTTGGTGACGGACCACGTAATTTTGAACCATGGTTAAGTGACGTGGATGACACCTGAGCTGGCACCCCCTCTTCTAACTACCACACCACACCACCAACAGGAGGACGTTTCAGCTCTCGACAGATTTAACGTGCATCGCTGCCCTACACGGCGAGTCTTCAGTGGTACTGGGCTCAAATTCATGACAAGGCAAGCCACGATCCGATACCTATACCACTCAGCTACCGCGGCCACAAAACCGGTATCAAGAGAGCCAATAAAAAATATTTTTGAAAAAACCATCAAAGTTTAAAATTTTTCGATTTATTTCACACAGAGTCGTGAAATAATGAAAAACCCACCACTAAAAAGTCGCACAAGATTGGAATTCAACAAAAAAAAACAACCCATTACAACTTTTCTCACAGCCTGTATTAACTAAACGATTCACGCGGTTGCAGTAGCCAAGTGGTCATCGCCGCGAGTTCGTGACCGGCATTGTTTCAGTCGAATCATGTGGGCACGAACCCTGATTCTCTAAAAACCCATAGTGAAGCTGGATTGATGCAGTTTAAATTTGTAGTCTAAAACACTTAGATCGGAGAGTGCAGTACGTACTCCGGTATGATTTTCATTGCTTGATCGGGGTTCAAAATTACGTGGTCCATCAATAATTGCTCGTGTGGTTTCTGTATTCGACGTTAGCGAATGCGAATCCTTAATCAGTTTCATCTCAAGAATCATTCTTACAAATAAGATTAAGTAAAAAATTTGGGACCAATTTTGTTTCGCAATTCTCCAGTGTAATAGAGTAAAATTCATCATGCTAGTAGCCAAAAGCATTTTATTGCAGTTTTAGAAATATGTAAAAAAAAAAAATCTGATATAAAAAATTCTTTCTCTTTCTCCCTGTGTTTTCGAAACAAAAATTCACAGAAAATCTATTTCAGAAAATGAGTTTTAAATAAGCACACTATTTATACAACTTTGACACGGCTCATTTTTAACAATATTAATTTTGCGAAAGAAGCAATCTAATGTAAATGAAGTTTCACCCATTAAAAATTAAAAATGAGTTACAAATAATACCTTTTCAGATTGAAAAATTACCTTTCTACGTATACCGTAAACTATGATTATACATATACAGTCGGACCTCTATATAACGAAGTTGCTAAATCTCGAAAAAAAAGTTCGTTATACGGAAAATTCGTTAAATAGAGGTTCCTCTTTTAATTTTCTTTATAAACAACATAAAACAAATATTTTAAACTCATAAACACTATATATTAAAAAAAGCAATTATTCCTCCTTTTTTGTAAATTAATATATATTTATTTTATATGTCTTATTTATCAAAAAAAGAAAGAAAAACTGCAAGGAAAGTTTCTTGATGCCTTTATCCACTGCCTGAAGAATTAAATTTTTTTTCTTTGATGCTCAAGCACTTATGTTTTGACGTTTTCGAGCGACAAGAAACAAAGTTACCAGTACTACTTATCAACACTACAAATTAACACTACTCAAAGACATGGGGACACAAGACTACTTCTCTGAGGATGTAAGGGGATATCGAAGATGTTTCTAGTGAACTAGACAATGAGGGTTAAGGGTTGCACTTCTTGGATGAAACGCCCGGAATTCTACTGCTTTTGGAGAGTTGGATACCTAATAAAACCAGTTCAGTATATGACCACCATAAAATGTGTTAAAAAAGTGAATAACTTGAAAAGTCCAGAAATACTTCAAAAATAGAGAGAAAAAAATTGAATCACAAGAGAAAAAGTTCGTTAGATAGAAAATGCACTTCGCTATAGAGAGGTTATTTTACGAAAAAAATCGTGAAATGTTCTTGCTTCAAGGAAAAAAAGTTCGCTTTATAGAAAAATTCGAAATATAGAAGTTCGTAATATGGAGGTTCGACTGTATATATATATATATATATATATATATATATATATATATATATATATATATATATATTTAAGATTTTAAAAATGTAGATAATACTAAAAAAAACAGAAACATCTATTTTTTTTAAAAAAAAATATTGTTTTAGAGCGTTTTCTTCTAATTCGTTTGAAAAAAAAAATATTCGAAAGTATAGATTTCATACACACGAACACTATGTATTGATTCATTCATAGCGAAGCACATTTTAGACGTAGGAAAATATTATGAATTCTAGTCTTTTTTGTGCATGATAAAAAAAAAACATCTGTTGTTTATATCATCTCTTATGTAAAGTATATTCATTTATTTCCAAATTTTTAAATAATATATCTAAAAAAGTTTTAACTAATGTTTTATTTCCTTCTCAAGTTCTAAAAAGGGATGTTTGTGAATAGTGTAGGATGAGTAGGTTTAGAAATAAAAACTTGAGCATCGATGTGGTTTTGTAGAAACTATCCTTCGTAGCGAAAAGGAAGAAAGGCCAACCCTTTTGCCCGCATCGACTGAAAGAGCAGGTTACCATGGCAACAGAGAAAGGAGGGTGCCTGGCCAAGCGGGCCTAACCCAATAGAAAAAAAAAGTGACCAAAATAAACGGCTGCTTCCCAGAGAAGCGCGCCCTAGGGTAAGCGGCCACAAACGCTCATAATACCCTAGGGTAGGCGAAGCCGCAAGAAAGAAAAACAATGGAATGCGAGTAGTGATGATTTATGGAGGATGGTCGTTCACTCCACACCTTCGCTCAATATTCACTCCTCTACTGGGATGGTGGGCTCTTCGATTCACTTTGCATAAAGCCTCCTCCGCATCATCCCATGCGGTCAGGGAAGGGGTTGCCGAACACTCACATCTCCAGTAGAATAAAGGCTCTAGCTACCCCTTTCCGTTCCAGGGTGAGGAGGAATAAAGGTATTTTATTCAACACACTCTCTTTCAGACGATCGAAGGATTTGCTTGCTTGATCGAAGGATCCTTCTTCTGATCCCACTACAAGTCGTTTGGGTTTCCAAGACCGCACTGTCTTAAAATCCTTGGGATGTCTAAGGGGGAGAAATAAGGCTATGTGTAAGAATTTAAGTTGGATAATTGTTGGACAATTCTACCCCTCGGTAGAACAAAATACATTGAGGTTGAAGGTTTTGAGAAATTATATGGTATAAATCAAAGGAAACTTTTGACTTCACACAAGCAGTTATCACCTTTTGTCTACATTATGAGTCTTTGCATTTGTAACTTTAAAAAGGTGTGTTTAGAGCAATACCATTTTTAGAACGTAACTTTTCAGTAAAGAAAAAATTAATATTTTAAAAACACATCCACACACAGAAAAAGTTTTTGAGAAGAATACTGGTCATTGTCACGAATTCCTGGTTGGCGTTGTAAAGTCATGAGTTCAAGCCCTGGTACCACTGAAGATTAGAAGCGTAGAGGGGCTAATGCCCGTTAAATCTATCTAGGTGGGGGTGGGGGATGCGGTAGCCCAGTGGTCAAGATATCGGATCATGGCAGGCATGCCATGAGTTCGAGCCCAGTACCACTAAAGACCCACCGTGTAGGGCAGCGATGCACGTTAATGCTGTCGAGAGCTGAAACGTCTTCCCATTGGTGTGGTGTGGTAGTTAGGAGAGGGGGTGCCAGCTCATGTGTCGTCCACGTCACTTGACCATGGTTCGAAATTACGTGGTCCGTCACCAAAAAAGCCCTCGTGTAGCTGAACAGTGCGACGTTAATATTCACTCACTCACTCACTGAAGAGGGGGTGTCAACTCAGGTGTCCTCGTCATTTGACCGAAATTCAAAATTATACTAATATTATACGTCACCAATGTACCAATATAGTTCAACATTATTATAAATCACCAAAAGCTCACACACAACTTCAAATTGTGACGTTTATAAAATACCAAAACAAATCTGACAACCATTCTACAACCATGAAAGCTCTGTCGTTTTTTAATTGATGTACACTTTCGTATTTTTATATAAAACAATTTTACTTATCAAAATATTTGCCTTATCCACGAGCAATCCTTTAAGAGTGATAAGTTAATTCGTGCCACCCATCCGGTATAGTGGTTACTGACGCTGACTGCTTTGCCGTAGGACCTGCCCCCCCCCCAGAAGGCATAATCCCCGAGAAGGCATAAATATTTGTAAATGTACAGTGCCTTCGCAGCATGGGGGTACTCTAAAAAGCCGTCAAGCCACAAGTCCTCTCGTGAGGTTGATGGAATGGGAAGAGAGACGGGAGGCCCCTGATCCCCCCTAGGGTGTTCTCTCTCAGAATTGGGGCGGAAATGAGCCAAAACGTACTGTCCCTTGCATGGTGCTCAAGTCTACGGCTAACGACAGTCGTACAATATAGCCCTCTGTCATGATGAATTTTGTGGGCCTCGATCTGGCACATGCCGATCAGGTGGCATTAGTGTAACAAGTTAATTTATAAATTCTATTTTCTTATTTTTTATTTGTAAAATAATGTTCTCTCAGATAGCTGTAATGTTCAAGCTACAACTACCTTTGTATTTATATTGAGTGCAAGTTGCACGGCAGGAAAAAAAATCCAAAACAGGAAAACACACTAAATAGTCATGTAATCGAGTGGTCTAGTCATCGAATTTGTGAACAGTGATTCTTATGCCCAGCCACGTGTTCGAGCTCTGTTTTCGCTAAAGAAGGGTAATAAGCTTCCAGCATGTTAAATCTGTTGCACCTCGGTGTGACGTGAATACAGCGAGTGTGGTGTCAGCTGAGATGTCTATCTCCTTATCTGATCGTGATTCAAATTTACAAGGTGTATTATTTGTGATTAGTGAACCTAAGACCGAGCAGAAATACGCAGCCAAAAAAACGTTAAATAAATCACGCACTAAAAAAAAAATATGGTAAAAAATAATTCCAAACTGGGGCATGTGTTGCTTATATGTGATATTCTTTTATATACGAAATTCTCTTCTTTCTCAGAAAGTTATCTCTTAAAAATATTTGTCTTTGATTCATTCAATGCTGGTTTATCCACTGAGGGCTTGTGGCGGGCACCCCGAAGCCTGGAGGAGCCCAGAAGGGCCCGAATCAATGAACTTAACTGGTAACTCAGCTGGTTATAAATTTCAATCCTCCAGTGCCAAGGGGGCCTGTAGATTATCTGCACCCAGGGCCTGAAATGAGCATAAGTCGGCACTAAATGCATTAGAAACGCAACTTTTTAAAAAATTTTTAATAAATTGTACATTACTAATGATTTTTTTTATGTATCCACTACAATTATTGCTACATTTATCACTTTATCTAATTGTACAACTAATTTCATATTAAACACAATAAAAAATGTTACGAAAAAATTGATTTATCTTAACGTGATCCACCCGAAACCTTGATGTTTCATCAATCGAATACTGAAAATGAGTCACTTTCAGCTACGCCAAACACTCGTCAATTTACTGATTAAGAAGAATAAAATGGAAAATAGGGGGGTGGGGGAAGAAATCCCTCGCGATATTTCGAAGTCGTAATTTGCATGGTGGGGAAGTTCGGAGAGGGGGTGAAAACTCAGAGAGAAATCGTCCTTGTCAATTAAACATGGCTCAAAATTATGAGATCCATCGTCAATAGCTCTCGTGTTACTTTATAGAGCGACATTAATAAACACTAATTTATTCGAGGTCATTAATTCTGTACTTACTCAAAAGAAAGTAAGCTGCAAAAGGGGAAAGGACAACTGGCAATTTAAAAAGACTTAACGGAGTAAAACTTTTGCGACGTAAACATGCATCAAATTTCAGCATTAAAACTGTATTATACAAAAATTTAATCACATTTCTCTAAAAAGAAAGTTAAACATTAATGATGTTTAAAAATATTTCTTTAGGTATAAAATCAACTAACAAATTAAGAAAGATATATAAACAAAACTCAGCTAATTAATGACAAGGAAAACTGGCACAAAAAAAAAAGTGAAGGACTGAAAGATAGCCCTAAAAACACATTATAGGAATCAAAGTAAATAAAAATTAAAATGCTTAAATTGAGTAAGAGAAATGTTTGACATCCATTGCAGATTATTTTGAACACTCGCTATTTTTCAGTACAGTGCTCATACTTCATGACACATGAATTCTGAATAAAAATCACCGGTGGGATAAACATCTTAAAATCTTCATCCATGTCATTTTACAACGAATAAATTGAAATTAACATATCCGGTGGCAAAAATAAGCCCATCCTCGATACCTGACAAAACGAACAAGAAAATTCCTCCAGACCTACCGCCGCGTCCTTTCCAAACCACGCGAAGAGCTCCTCTTCATCGCGTTGAAAAGAGAAGCAAAAAAGTAAAAACAGGGGGAAAAAAGAGGTTAAAACCCAGTAGTGAGCCAAAGGTGCAGCCCACTTGAGCCGAAGCATGTTGTTTTAAACAAATACGGCGCGATAATGTAGAGAGGCGCAACAACTCATATTTGTGACAACTGATGCACCTAATAACCATCCGGCGGTTACTCAAACACAATCAACCCATCAGTGCGCCTAAGTAATGAATATTTTATGACTGGAGGGGCCGACGGAACGTTGATAAGCTGTCATCTTGCAGATGGGTATTTTCCCGCCCCCTTATTATGAAAGAAGATAACATTCTACCCCCAGCACTACGTTTTACACCGAGTCCCCGCTTTTCCTAGTTAGCACGAACTTCAGTGAATGGCTTAATTAAAGTGCCGACACTGAAACCCTCCACCGAAGGAGGCTGCTGCCACCTAGCAAAGGAACACGTGACTGGTTTGCCAAGTGGCAAGAGGCGGAACACCCTCCAGATAAAGATCTCTCGATATTATTAGAAGGAGAGAGAAGGATATAACTGCATTAGAATGAGAAGACGGTAGCAAACACGCCATGCCAGACGGATGCTCAATAATTCGCATGAAAGATACCCAGGAACCTATTCGTCGATTACATTTATTACACTCCACTTCGTGGACATAACACTAGCTGCACTTAAGGCATATAATGGATTGCAACAGAAAGTAAGAAAAATGTGTTTCATTGATAGAATAAGAAACTATGTTTGCAATCTTTAGGCTCTGATGTATTGTAATCGACCTCGTCTTAGCACAGAAGACATTTTTATATCTAGATCTTTTCCGTGTGTCTGTAATTGCTCATACACTGAATGTAATTGCAAAAAATGCTTTATTAAGCAAATGACGCTTTTTGATTTCTGGATTGGTTACAAGTCATTCCCCTAAGGAAAGAAATCTAAAGAAAGACGTTCAAGAAGGATTTTTTAAGGGAGGGGGTAGATCCCTAGAAAAGAAATCCCCTGATGAAGAATGAAGTATTTTCTTAAAACAATAGAACTTTTTAATGATGGTGCAAAACCCTAATCGGATTTCCCCATAGGACCAACTTTGAATAAATAACCAGCAAAATGTTTATAACTGCTATGTGTGTTTTTAGTTTCTGTATTCAATTGTTTTAAAGTTCACAAAAATAAGTCAAATAGCAATATTCAGTTGACTATTACAAAGTTTTATATTTAGGGTGGGAGGGAGATCAAAAATTATTCCTTTGGCTTCGGGAGCAGAAATATGTAGAGGGCTGCGGTAGCCCAGTGGTTTAGGTATCGGATCATGGCAGGCATGTCATGAGTTCGAGCCCAGTACCACTAAAAACCCGCCGTGTAGGGCAGCGATCCACGTTAAATCGGTTGAGAGCTGAAGCATCCTCCCTGGTGTGGTGTGGTAGTTAGGAGAGGGGAGGTGCCAGCTCAGGTGTCGTCCGCGTCACTTGACCATGGTTCAAAATTACGTGGTCCGTTGCCAAAAGCCCTCGTGCAGCTGAACAGCGTGACGTTAATATTCACTCACTCACACTCGTAGAAATATGTAAATGCGACCCTTCACAAAAAACAAATACAAACAAAAATGATACTATTTGTAGATTTTCCTCGTTCGCCTTACCAGTGGTCTTCACACTTTATCTACTCCTGGAGCCCTTGATACTATAAGATTCCAAGGAGCTTGCCTAGGAGCAATATGTTTTAAAATAATTCTTTTGAAATGGATCAGCATGTTACAGTCACTTAAAGTAAACAGCATTTAAGAAATGTACTGCATTTTTTTATTAAGAATAGTTAGCATAATATTAATGTAATTTACTCATTATTAGCGTTAATTCGTGCTCCAGGTGCCATTTACAACATTAACGTCGGTATGTATTAGCATATTTTTACGCATACTATCAGAGTCAAGGTCTATTGAAGCTATCTGCATTCACATTTCATATTCCGTGTTAGTTTGTTTCGATATTTTGTTTTTGTTGCCGTATACTTTGGGAAATATTTTTAACTTAAATACAACGCTAAGAATGGCATTAAAATGTTTATAACTGTGAGAAAGAAACTTCTGTGCATTCTGTAAATTTGAAGCCTAAAATTTAGGAGTTATTTTTGTGCTTAAATTTAGATTTTAACCTTTAACTTCGCACTGTTGCATTTCTGCAACATATGATTTATTTTAATTTAACAGACTCAATATTTTTTTTTAATTACCTACAAATTACTTATCTGAGAAAAAAAAGATTACTGCAACGAAATACATGCTAATTTTGTCACTAGATGGAAGTACATTTTTTCCAGAAATCACAACAATTATTAAAATCTCTGAAGCCTCAAGAACTGTGTTTTTGCTTTAAAAAGAATCCATTATATATTACGCTTCCTCTTGTTTATTGACGAAATAAATTACTAGGTAATAAATTTAAGCATTTTATGATGAATAATAAAATCCTCATATAAAAAAAGTTTTGTAATTTACAGTACTACTAAGCAATGTTGTACTTCTGCAACAAACAAAAAAAATGACTGAAATTCAATTAAAAACAGCTTAATTTATATATATATATATATATATATATTTCCCTTTTATTACCACTTGAGAACTAGCTGATATAATTTTTTTCATAGAAATTTTAAAAATTGGTGAGTTAAGGGTTAACACACTACCACATTTGTTGATACGTCGATAAGTTTTTCCTTTCCCTCCATTGGTAAATCTCTGATTTATCTATTCAAACTTAGCCCAAAGCCCAAATGACCACGCGGGCTACTTCATAAAAACATTATAATCCCCTGGGCCGCATATAAAAAAATATATATCTTTATATTAGATTTGGACCCATTACACAAGCATTTAGTGGAGTGAAAATTTAAAACTGGATGAATTATTATTACTATTTTCATTATTTTTCGTGTGTACTAGAGGTGTCAAACTCGCGGCACACAACGAACATTTTTGCGGCCGGTCAATATATATATATATATATATATATATATATATATATATATATATATATATATATATATATATTTCCACACAACAATAGTTCAATAAGATTTTCCCGAAATTGGAAAAATAACAGCAGAAAAGAGATGTCAAGTGGCAGGATATGAACATAAAATTTTTTATTTTCTTTTTATATGTTCATTATGATCTATTATTCGAAATAAACCTACGTTTTCATGAATATTGATTTTTTTGCGGCCCGCCTAAAGTTAAACCTTGTTTGTTTGGCCCGAGTTAGCATTTGAGTATGACACCCTCGATGTATACAAACATATATAATTTAATAATAATAATGCACTGATCAAATATGCTAGTATAAAAAGCTACAGGAATCAAACGTGATGCTGCGGGGGGGATAGTATACTGCTAATAGTATAATGCAATACTGCTCTCTTCTAAGTACTGTATATAAATAAAAACAGAATCAACGCAATAAAATAGAAACAGTTATGGGATATCTTTGTTACAAAGCACTACACTAAAAACCAAAATATTGCTGAAAATAATCGTATTTTGTAAAATTGTAATGAATCTCGAGGGGCCGCAAAATTATTCCCTATGGGCTGCGGGTTGGCCTAGTTCCTCACTCAAATAATTAAGTAAAATTTTCAGGACTGTAACCCGCTTCTAAAATACGGCACAAGTGGACACTTTATTTAAGTGCAAACACAATATTCATTTAATTATGTAATAATATCCATAATTGAATTATGTATTTTATAGGTTTCCCGGATGGAGAGTTCTAACTTTAAATCATGTTTTATTAGAATTTATATATATATATATATATATATATATATATGCATATGTAAATTATGTTTATATCAGGAACGTTACGGTTACAGTAAAAAAGATAAAACTTGCGTTGTGTATGACTGATAACAATTTAAACAGCTCGAATTATGATTGTGACCGATTTCTTAAGTTTTTGTAATGAATAAATGAAAAATGTGTCTTTTTACAGATAAAAAATAATGGATAAGTTGCTCTAAGATTTAAAAACCGATGAAAAATTGCACATTTTTTATATATATATAAAACTTTGATTAATCCTTAAATATATCATATTTAAAAAAAAGATTTTAATATTGCATATACTAATTTTTAAGGTATCCGACTACGTTCGGAACCGTGATTTTGTAAAAGCGTATAAATAAATAGTATTTATGTTATTTAGTGTCACTTAGATTAGAAAATGTATATAAAATTGTTTTAAGAATAGTATTACAATAAAAAATTATTCAAGAACAATATTTTGACAAAAAAGGAACATAGAATGACCCATTTTCAAAATATTCTCCTTTTGTGAAAAATGCTTATATTGTAATAATATTTTTCCTGTATATAGCTCAGACCTCTTTACAGAGGCTCAACTAGAATTTTTGAAATATATAACTTAGAAGTGGGTTTATCCATGTTTTACGACAACAGAAGGAAAAAATTTTAAGAAAAAAACGCTGATATTTATTCCAATTGGTGGTAACTCTGAAAATACAGTGAATTTTTCAAAACACTCCTAGTTCAGACTCTCTGGAGAAGTCTTTACTTTATATAAGCAAAATATTATTATAATAGAAGCCTTTTTCACAAAAGGAGAACATTTTGAAAAAAGGTTATTTTAAGTTAATTTTTTGCCAAAATATATTGTATTTAAATAATTGTTCTTTTTTTCATAATATCCTTGAAATAATTTTATACATGTATTCTTATTTAAGTGACACTAAATATCATGAAAATTATCCATTTGAGCGCTTTTTTAAGATCACGGTTCCGAACCCAGTCGGATACCTTAAGATGTTATTCTAAAATTGGTTGTGAGATATAGGAAGCTCCAAAAAATCTATATACCACGTGTATATTGCGCATTTCTAGTTTCAGATCAGCTTATCTATTTTTTTATCTATATTTTACTCTCTTTATAAATAAATGAAGCATCAAGTGACAAGAAAATACGCTTTAGGATGGATGGAAAAAAAATTTTTTCCTTAGAATCCCAAAACCTACTTAACGGAAAAGATGTTCTCTGGTATATAGATGAAGGGGAAAATATAATAATAAGTTAATTTATATGCTAAATACTTCCCCAAAGGAAATAAAGTTTAGGTATTTGATACTTTTTTTTAATGTAAAATGTCAAAGTAAATTTTATTAAAGAAAAACAGGAATTTTAATACGTTTTAACATTTCTTGCGATGAGAGAACACCTACTAAATAGTTAAAAAAAACACATAGGTAGATATTTAACAGTTTCTTTAGTACTAAATTTAAAAAAATAACTACTGCTGAAATGATAATGCACGATAAAAAGCGGAAGACGGAAAAAAGCTTGTATCGGATTGATTCGATGGTGCGAGTGAATATTAACGTCACCCTATTCAGCTACTCGAGGGCTTTTTTTTTAAGAACCTTGTAATTCTGAAGGTCAAGTGTCGAGGACGACACCTGAGCTGGCGCATCTCGCTCTCCTAACTTTTACACCACACCAACGGGAGGACTTTTGTGTGTGTGAGCATTGATATAATTAACGTGCACCGACCCATTTTGTATGGCGGGTTTTCAGCGTTACTAGGCTCGAACTCATGACACGCCAGCCAAGAGTCCATTTCCTTGACCACTAGGCTACCACGGCTACCGATCGTGCGGGAAGAGAGAGCAGTTCAGTGGTATAGCGTGGGAGTGCAGAGGGGACCATGGCCTCGGGTGGCATACGAAAAGGGGCGGCGGCAAGCACCGCGATATTTAAATTTAAAAAATATTTCAAACTCCAAATCACCCCAGCGCGACGAAACTGAAGGAAACGAGTGAAAGCTTTGATACACGCACAGATGCAGGAAGTTTATTAGTTGCATGCAATCGCATTCCTTTTTAAGTTATTTAGGCTTCTGGCAACCGGTACTATGCGAAGTCAATGATGCTCACACAGAATTATTTACAAACAGGGGGACTAAATATCCATCAATAGGCTCAAAAAATATGTGCTTTACAGATCATATTAGAAGCAAAACGAGAGGAATTCATGGATGACGCTTTAATATATGCTAAAAGTTTATGTGAAGAGCTTGAAATTTCTTTTGCACCCCCAAGACGAATCAGGAGGAAGCATATATTTGGCGACGGAAGTGAAGATGTTTAGTTATCGTATAAAGATGGCTTGAGGCGAACAATGTTTTCTTCAATAGACAGAGTAACTGCTGAAATTGAGGCCGTTTGTATTCTAGTGGTTAGAGCATCGGATTCCAGACCGGAAGGCCTGGGTTCGATGCCCAATGCCACCAAATACCCTCCGAGTACACACGGAGTATTTGCTCGTTAAATCAGTCAGTGGGTCCGAAAGACTTGTAGGCTGAATCACGAGTGCAGGGGACTGGAGAACATTTCTCTCCCCTTCAGTTCCTTGTCAAAATTGGGGAGGCGGAGATAGGAGATGTCGCCATCTAATGTCCCTTCGGGGAATCTCACCGAGCTAATTCGTACTGTCACCTGTATGGTCGCCAAGGCCAACGACAGGCGTACTTCTAGGCCTTGCGACGATGAATTTCGTGAGCCTCGTTCTGACAACGTCAGACAGGTGGCATTATCCCCAACAACAACACACACTGCTGAAATTCGAGAAAGATTCCAACAGTTGCAGAATCTAGCGCAAAATATGCTTTTTTTTAGGGCCTGAAGTGATATTGAGCATGGTCAAACTTAACTTAGATGAAGCTCCTCAAGCCATTAATAAAGAAGAATTCGTATATTTGAGAGCGTACGTCTACAAGCTTTTGTAGCTACAACAGACCCAGGCTGTAAAAAAGAACTCATTAGGTCCGGCTCTCTGGGTTTATTAAATTATATTATAGAGTCAAAACTTGAAGAGGGCTTACCAAATATTGTCATAATGTTGAGAACTTTTTTAACATCTGCCATCAGTAATGCCAGTTGCGAGAGAAGCTTCTCTAAGCTAATATTAATAAAAATTATCAACTATCGACTAATGACATACTTATTGATATTAACAATTGTATAAAAGATTTTGCTATGAAAAAAAAACACGAAAAGTGCATATTGTTAATCAATAAAAAAATTTACTAATTTTCTTGACTAATAATTAAAATAGAGAGGCGGCAAATTTCCGGTCGGCTCCAGGCGGCGAAAGCCCTCGCTACGCCACTGGAGCAGGTAATATAAAATGTTATAATATATACAGTGCACCAGTAGCGCCCACAGGAATTTATCAGGGGGGGGGTCCAGGGTTGAAAGTCCACCATTCTTGTATCACGCTCCTTTTGATTTTGTCGATTTTCGAGAACAAAAAAATAGTAAAAAACTAGTTATTAAATAAATAATCAGCATTAATTAATAAAATTAATCCTTAATAACAAATACTTGATTAAATTTTACCTACTATATACTAGAATTACAATCAATCGGGAAAAAAATCAAAGGCATTGGGGGGAGTTCCGGGCCACTGCAGTGCACCTTTCATTACTCGGTACTCATCAATAATCATCGATTTTGGTTATTTATATTGTAGAAAAATAATTTTATTTTGGATCTAAATTCCTCTAACCATAATTAAGTCGTTCTTCATTTTTTCCAAAACTCAAGTCCATAGAGGTAATCAATTTTGAAACTGTTATTTTAAATTATTCTTCTGCCATACCATTCTTCTCCATATCATAGATCTTTCCCATATAAGTAGTTTCCTGTTAATGATGTCTTTTTTTTCCTCCATAGAATCGGGATCAACACAAATGCACATGTTTTTGTGAGATTGATTGATGATTGCTTTCACACCACAGAGCAACACGAGGGTTTACTGGTAACGGGCCTCAAAATTTTGGACCAATGTCAGCTGAACTGGCTTCCCCTCCTCCAACGTTTAATACTCCGCCAAAATTACTATTTTAAGCCTCAAAAACTTAATGTACATCAACTACAGCACATGACGGGTTTTCAATGGCATCAGGGCTCAAATACACGGAGTGACTGTGGTAGCCAAGTGGTCAAGGTAACTGACTCGTGGCTGGTGTGTCATGAGTTCGAGCTTAGTACCACTGAAGACCCACCGTGTAGGGAAGCGATGCCCGTTAAATTTGTCGAGAGATCAAACGTTCTCCCGTTGTTGTGGCGTGGTAGTTAGGACAGGGGGGCAGCTCAGGTGTAGTCCTCGTCACTTGACCATGGCTCAAAATTACGAGGTTCGTCACCAAAAGCCCTCGAGTAGAACACAGTGCGACATTAATATTCACTCGCTCACTCACTCAAAGCCATGGAAACAACGCCGGGCATGGACTGACGACCTTGGCTATCATGGTCGTATGTTTTCGTGTGATTACATAACAGAGAAATGGATTAAGCCCAGGCAGACAAGCAATTTCCAGTGTTAATATATTGCAACATTATTTTACGAAATAAATTCATGTATGTTCAGTCTCCCGTTAGAATAAATTTCAGGATTTCACAAGCTTTTTTTCGAAAAATGCTTATCAGTTAAAGAGTTGTGTGCTTGTAATAAAACAAAAACACAATATATCTTTCTTACACACAGTTTTTCTTAATAAAAATAAAGCGAAGTTGCGTGAGATAGCTGATACCTTACAGATATCATAAGACAGTGTGTTTACAACTTTGCACGAAAATTTGAGAATGCGTGAATTGCTTTCTAAGTGGGTGCCTCGTTTGCTCACGCCGGACTAAAAACAACAATGCGACGATAATTTAGAACGCTGTTCAAACGAGATAAAAAGGATTTATTGCATCAGTATGTGACAATGGATGAAACATGGATCCACTATTCCACACCTGAATCAAAAGAATCGTGAACTAAGTCTACAGCAATTGGTGAAACCCTTCTACAGTATAAAATATCACATAACGCTATTGGATCGATTCAGGATAGAAATCAAGAAAAAACTACCTCACATGTAAAAGAAAAAAATGCTGTTTCAACAAGGTCATGTCGCAAATCGATAAAAACGAGTTAAAATTGAATGAATTAGGCTTCGAGTTACTTCCTCACCAACCGTACTCTCCATATCTGGCCCCCAGTGATCCCTGCCTTTTTGCAAACTTTAAAAAAAGATGTTCCAGGGAAATAAATGTGGCTCAAATGAAGGAGTGATTGCTAAAATTGAGGCCTATTTTGAAAGTAAAGTCAAATCGTTCTACAAATAAGACATCGAAAAGTTAGAGGAGCTTTGGAATGAATGTATCCCTTTTGAAGGAGAGTATGTTCGTGAATTAAGTCAAACACACATCTTTTTTAAAAAAAGAAAAAAAAATCCTTTTTTTTTATCTATGCCGAAGACTTATTGAGTGAGTGATATGTTATTCAGACTTGTGTTAAATATATATATATATATATATATATATATATATATATATATATATATATATATATATATATATATATATATATATATATATAACAATGTATTAGTCAGTTTATCGTGAACACTTCACGCCTTTTCCCTTCGTTCCGATGATTTACTTTTGTATACCATGCACTTTAAATAACAACGCAATGCCTTTTTTAATATCTCTATGTATAAAAAAAGTTTTTCGAAACTCTGTAATAAGTTTATTTACATGTAAAGTACAGTTGCAAAAACACAACTACATCTTTAGAACAGAATGGAGCAAAACCAAAGTTTGGATAAATTGACATTTATGATGATGGTGAGGCTTTGTATTAACGTGCAAAAATAGCTAAGCGTGACGATGTATTGTTAATCTAGAGCAGGGGTACTCAGCCTTTTTTTTCTGCTGGGCCGCATACATATGTTATTTATTTCACGCGGGCCGCAACATGAGGATAAATGGGGGGATGCTTTAAGACCAAGATAACATCGGAAATTTAAAATGTGGGAAATTTATAAAAATATTTTAACTCCTGTTTTTTTAATTATTATTATTATTTATTTATTGCCACTAACGCAAAATTGGAAGCAATTAAGAAAAACACTCCTACACAATTTCTGCATCTCAGTAAACGGTTTCATATAATTATTAATAATATAACAAACTTCATAGGATATGTCTTTGTTACCGCGATGATATTATTACTGACAAAACATTTTGCTGCTGTTGCAAAGATTATTCAAGAAAGCCTATTTATCACCTCTTGAAAGAGATCTTCGAGGAAAAGTATCATTGAATGAGATTCCAGTTTATTGGTATTTTTTTAAATACAGCACTTTCATGACAAATCAAACAATTACTGACCCCCCCCTCCCCATATTAGCTTTTCACTACAAAATAGTCAACCTCCCAATCCTCTTGAAACGATATATTTCCTTCGAATATTTTTCACTTGCAGGAAATGAAAAATAGTTAAAAATGAGTTCGCTCCATAAAATTGTTGCTACTCTACTGTTGTCTGTTATTATTAACCGTAACCGTTCCAAATAGAAAAAGGATATCAATTCGACACAGACAGCAAAAAGCTAAATTGATATTATATTTCATTTCTTGACAAAAATTTCCCACCATATTTTCTATGCAATGTTCTTAAATAAATTTCTCAGATCAATGGGCCATGACCGGGCCACATAAAAAGGCTCGGAGGGGGGCGACGCAGATTGAGTACCGCTGATCTAGAGCTACATAATACATGTAAATTACAGTTTTGCAATTTGAGCAATGAGTACGAACAGTTATATAATTTGTACAAGAGGGGTTGGTCCTCAGTTAGGTGGACAGGTTATAATCCCCTAGTTATTCAAAATGCTTTGAATTGTATTATATTTATATGAAAAATTTTTTGTTTACATTTTGTTTTTGTTTAATTAACGTCACCCTAAATCTTTATGAGCTCTAAGCATTGGTCCTCTTAATTTTGAACACCAGTCAAATGATAGAAATGACTGAAATTAATGAAACATGTATGAATTAATCTTCCATATCTCACCAAAAGTGAGGATTTTCAGATTCAATTATATGCTCGCTCTCACTATTTTGCACAAATTTCTTCGGCAAACGATTCTCGAACACGTGACACATCAATCATTAAGCTTCCGCTACTCAAATTTTAGGCTATAGTAATATTTTTTAATTCAATCACCAAAGTATAAAAATCGAATTTATATAAACATTGAGTGATTCTACATTAATCTAGAAGGTAAAAAAATTTGTAGCCAAACAAAGGAATTGGAATAAAAAATAAGACAAATAACATTATTTGCAACAAAATGGTGGTATAAATAAAAAATAATGGAATAGCATCTACAAAAATGAGTATTAAGATAGTTCTACCCAGGAACGGCTCCCACTACAATTACGCCCGATTCAGGGAGACAGCCAGATATATTTTTCTTTTTTACGATGTCTGCGTTATGCCCGAGACATAAAAACGATACAACACCAATATCTGCTTAAATGCTGCATAAAAGAGTGGGATAACCTTCCCGGGAAGGGTGGGATAAACAAGCGTCGCCTGGCAACACTGAAAACATGCTTTCCCCCCTCACGCACCTCCTCATCCGAAGGTGAGGGGTAGGATGCAATATAAAACGGGAGGATGTGGGGGAGGTCAGAGTGTTAATATATCGAGTTGAGTGGTCTGTGCAGCTCATTGTTCCCCACAGGAGGTGACAGTAGATGCTTGGGGGGTTTCCAAAACAAGAGGGCGAAGGTCGCGAGTGATAACGTCAACGCGCATAACGGATGGGTGAATATGTCTGCCGCGAATGGAAGAGACCTTCCCAAAACAAAAATCGCCAGTTTCAGATAACTCCGGTAATTTATAGGACCAGGAAAAGGGTGCTTTTCTGGATTTTTGAGGCTAGGATCATTCGAGGGGAGGATGAAGATCGTGATGATATAATGAGAGCTAAATGAGAAGGCGGGAGAAATGGATCTGTAGGCTATACTACGAGATGGATTGCGAGATAATTCAACGTAAAAAAACTCCGAGTTGATAAAAATTTCATCTTTTACTGATAATGATAAATAAGAAATGTTATAATTACCCTGCGCAGAACACCGCTTACGCAATGTTTGCAGGTAAAATACTGAGGGTTTTGTTTCTTGGTTTCACCTGGTGGAGTGTGAGTATGATACAACAGATATTGGTGATATTTATATTGTATCTCATATTATTGAGGCCGTGTCAAGAGAAGTTGAAAACACTGATTAGTTTGTGACGGGCTTTCATCGTGATTTCCATTAATGTCCCCTTGAGCTTCTTTGGGGCCAGAATGGCAATTCTTTCCAACCAACTCCAGAAGAAGAACGTGTGTATGTAAATTAGAAATCTTATAAATGGTAGAAGTTTTGCGTTCGCGAGGTGGCTATGTGAAGCTGCTATATGAGGTCTATGTTTATGATTATTAAAGCTTAAGTTAGAGTTAGAGGAAATTACATGTTTTTAAGAATTAACCTACCCGTACCTGTGCCTTCAAGATAAAGGTGGATACCATTCCACAAGGATCAAAGCCACGTCAGTGCGACCAAGAGAGTAGCTGTTACCAAGGATTTAGCGGTAAGCGTCTTCAATTAAGATATAAGGAAACTACGTGCATTAAGGAGATTAGCAGTAATCTGTAAAGTTAGATATAGTGGTCAATTACGCGATTATTTGGTAATACGAATTGTGTCTTCTCACTCTAGATCCGCTTTCTATAATTATATTATTATTGTATACATTGATTAAGTTAAGATCTTAATAAGGAGATATTAGGATGATTGAAACGTCTCGCTCTTCGTTCTTTCCTACAGATACAGGTCGCGTAGATATCATAGAAATGGGGTAGCCACGGGCACATGCTTCACAAGTTTATCACTCTTCTTATTTCCACTCCATGCTATATAAGGACTAAGAAACACTGTTGATTTAACGTACAAGAACTTAATCTTTCTCTACATTTTTCATTAGACTCTACACACAAACTAAGCTCCGAAACCCATGTCTATCATTGAGCTACTTCCTTTAAATAATTGGTAAATAAATTACTTCAAAGAAATTGATGAGTCGAGTGAATATCTCTTTTTCTCCATTCTACATTCATATATTTAAATTGAAACAGGGGGTTAGTAAAAATATCTTTAGTGTCAAATTAATTCTATTTAACATCAGAAATAGGTTTATAATTTTTCTAAAGAGAATATAAAAGATTGTTATATCCTGAATCTAATGAAGGTGAAAATATATCTTACTCCCTTACCTTATTCTGCTTATCTAAAGCTCAAATTTCGGGTCTACCTTGTCGAAATTTTACAATTCAATTCTAACATGAAGAGTTATGATATCCAATTTTTAAACATATGAGATATCATTATATGAATTAGAAAAAATTTCATGAAAAAAAAAGATATAATGCGATAATGGCTGATTTTTGATACAATTTATCTATGCCAACAAAAAAAACACGAAAAGAAAAATATGCTTGCAGCGTTGCTCAAGATGAATTACAAAATGTAAAAAATTTAGTTTTCAGCATCGTTCGTGACACTCCCCACTTTGAGTTGTGGATTTTCCCTGAAACGTTCTTCTCGAGTTGATAATCGCATTGAGTATTTCAAAAGTCTTCCGTAACGAGATCGTTGAGGTTCTGACTATTGAGGTTCAACGGGCTCCCAAAAGTCAAGTCAACAAATGGCAATTAAAGTATCTCAACTCCTTGCTCCAGTTACACTGGAGTTCATCAGGATCACTGGAACGGGGCTTTATTGAAGAGATAACCGTCCTTTGATGCCCACTTGGGTCTAGATCTACACTGGTGTGCAAAAATTAAGGACGAGACGGTTTTTTCAATATAACTTTGTACAAAAGCTTTCCAAATCAACACAATTAATACCGTAAGATCCCCAATACGTAAGGACATGTGTAATGTAAGCAACACTTACTAAAAGAGAAATCAGAGGGATAAAAAGAAGCTTGATTGAAAAAGTAGCATGGAGCGCAATGCGACTGAAGGCCGAAACATCCCTGTGATGGGTGTCCAGCAAGAAACATCCGGTCTTTAGTAGGGGATATGATCTCCCCTGACTGCTAGGCAGGTTTCACAGCGTCTGCCCATGCTGAGAATGAGGGTGTCAATGAGTTGTTGAGGCATTGCTGCCCATTCGTCTTGTAGCGCCAATCGAAGCTCCCGAATCGTTACTGGTGGTAAGGTACGAGCTGCCAAGCGTCTGCCTAGAAAATCCCATACATGCTCGATGGGATTGAGATCCGGAGATCGTGCCGGCCAATCCATAGTTCAATATCCTCACTCTCTAAGAGCTGTTCGGCAGCTACTGTGCGATGACATGGTGCATTGTCGTCCATGAAAAGGAACTGCACACCCATAGCGCCTCTAAAAAGACGCACAAATGGAAGAAGAATCTCGTTACAATAACGGGTCCCGTTGACTGAACCTGCGTCGAAGATGTGAAGGTCTGTACGACTACCAAGCATGATGCCTCCCCAAACAAGAACACCGCGACCTCCATACCTGTCCCTTTGAATGATATTCGAGGGATGATTGCGGCTTCCCCGCTCTCTCCAGATGAGTATGCGATGAGAATCGCTACTCAAACTGAATCTGCTCTCATCTGTAAAGAGTACTCGTCCCCATTCATTGTCTCTCCAATTCCGGTGTTCCCGGCACCACAGAGAACGCCTTCTCCGATGGGCAGGCGTTAAAGGTACACACAGTACAGGGCGTCGTGCAAACAGACCACCACCGTGCAGTCTTCTGGCCACGGTAAAACGCGATATCGGTTGTCCAGTCGCCTGTGTCGTGTGTCTAGCGATTTCTCCCGCTGTCTGCCGCCTGTTTCTTCTGGCCTGTAAAACAATGTACCGGTCATCTGCGGGTGTGGTTCCTCGTGGTCGACCACTACTGAACCCCCGGATAGCTGTTCCTGTAGTTTGAAATTGTCTCCAAAGTCGTGAAACGATGCTGTGAGCAATTCCGAACTCTGCAGCCACACTTGTCACACTGCGGCCTTCCTCCAACTTCCCAATGATTCAACCTCGGGTAAAAGCATCCAGATGTCGTCTAACAGATTGATTATTCGCCATTTCTCGCTGAGGCAGCAACTCGGTGTGATTTTAACTGCTATACGGCGTGCAATCTCTTTGCCAGAAATACTGATCTTACACCGACAACATACTTTATACTACTCAGACACTCCCCCATTACGTCTACCTGCATATCTGCGCATGTGCTACCGTACATCACCTTACTTAATCTCCTGATTGGTCTTTCTGTCCGCTCTGCCTCTTCGTTCAGCTGATATGCTAATTTTTCGACTTCGTCCTTAATTTTAGCACACCAGTGTACTTTGGTCTTTAGTCTTAGAATTCCATCCGTGTTTCTCTGATTATTTGTAAATAACTTAGTATTTTCCAGTCTCGTTATGAAGTACATCCAGTTGTATCAGTTCCAAAATTTGAGTTCAGCTATTTTGATATATATCTTCAGAATTCAAATATCTTATTATCTTCAAGTTTCTTAAAAAAATTGTTTCCATTTGTAATTTTTACAAGTTTAACATAGGACGAACATTGGTAACACTTTTCTTCCCATTGCGTATCAGCTGCAGTTACCATAGTTTTCTACTTTTCTGAGTTGACCACTTCCCTACATCAGAAGAGTGCTCTTATTGAGTTTCTAAGCCAAGGTAGACCTTCCCACTAACGCTTCTAAAGCCATCGGGTAACTGAACAATGGGGACGTTAATATTCACTCATTCACCCACCAACGTTCCTTTTTGAGTGTCCTCCCTCAGCACCCTCTTGAAAGGAGATCGGATGGATTTTGAATTCCAGGTCCATATCTCCCGTCTTCCTTATGCGAGAGTCCTCTCATTTCTCCAACTATATTCTTAATGAACGTATACTCGAACATAATTTTTTATCCGGTAGAGATCATCCATTGTGAATCTGACCAACAAGTATAGTGGCAACATTTTTGTATGCATTTTTCATATATTTGGAGTTTCCTGAAACTTTCCAACACTTTTGTAGAAGTAATTTGAGGAGGGGAGAATAATTATTGGACATGCGACTCCAATTGGTTCAAAAATTCGATGACCTATGGAAAGAATTCTTTATTTTGGGACTTTTTTTGCATATATTTCTCTGTAAGAGATATTTACAACATATCGATTTTTAAATTCCACAAAAATTCAAGCACTTGTATTTCGGGTAGATCGGTTTTTTGTTGGCCACCTCTATTGTCGAAATTTGGTTCTCCTATACTAGTATGCCACCATCATTGTTAGTCGAATTTCCTCAATTCCAATAATTCTTTGGAGTCTTGTTGAAAAGGTTTAAATTCATCGGATGAATCTACACTAATCAAGCTGTTGTCGGCATACATTGAGCCTTTTAGTTTGTCGGCAACCTCTTATAAATGCTCAAGAGCGTGCCTGAAATGATAGAAAGTTTAATACTACAAGTAATAAAAAGGGACAACATGAAAAAAATTCCCAAAACAACTCGACAGTGTCTCTAGATAATTGCCCTCTCTGAATTGTCACCTTCTCACCACAAGAAACGTGCAGAATTCATGTCATATTCGTGTAAAGAAATTTATAGAAAAGGTTTTCAAATGTGTCAGATATGAATCCCCTATTTTTCCTTAGCGAAGCTAATTTAAAATTGCCGGTATCATTTTTATTAAATTGTTTTCCTTTTCTACATAAATATTCAACGAGCAAAATTTTCTATGACGAGCTTACCCATTTAAAACTTGATGAATCTTGTACAGTCGTGGATGTTTCCTTGAACACAGGTCTTTTAATGAAAAATGAAATTTCCCACTTCAATAATACCCTCCTTTTCCCAGTTTAAAAAACACCTATTCATAATTAAAGATTTTACAGTGTTCTCCAATCTTCTCTTACTTGGCTTAAGATCTCTATCGAAGAATTACTGTGGTAATGTGTATCTATCTTCATCTTCTCGCAATACCATATTCTCAAAATATTTCAAAGCAAAATTGTGGAATTTTAATTTCGATATCTTTTTGCAGGGATCTTTTATGGCTAATGTGAATTCGATTCCCCTAGGTCTTATATTTTTTTCTGGTTCGTAAAAAATGAATGAAAAAGCAAAGAGAATTTTCTTATTTAAAATTAATTGATTTTTTAATCCCCTCCCCATAATAGTCCATCCTAAGCGACATTTTTCAAAAAGGACATTTTTCCGGAAAGGAACTCTTTTTTTTTTAAGAGCATTCGCTCATTCAAAAAAAGGTAGTTTGTTATTTATAGAAGAAACACTGGTAAATATATACTCATTTTTTTGAGAATTGCAACACCATGAAGAAATTGTCAGAATTAATGAAATTTATTCCATATATATATATATTACAGATAGAGGTACAAGTAAACGATCCCAAAAAGGACGTCGGAAATCTTTTTTTTATATATCAACTATGCTGAACGATGAGAGCCTATACACGCTGTGGCATTGAATCAATCAGGTTCTGAATGTAAACATGGTAATGGTATTCCAGTGGGTTTCGACTTGACACCAAAGTGTAGTCGTACTGTGTAGCCTAACTTGCCGACCAATGAAATCCCGGACTTTTTTAATGGGAGGCATATCCAAAGAATAAGCAGGCCATGAAAGAAGTGGAATCTGTTGTGCACTGAAGAAGACTTGCGCAGTCTGAGAAACAGGCTCAGGACATTATCCTGCTGAAATACCGGGCCCAGAATTTGTCGAAGAATGGGGAGGACCTCTGTCTCCACAATTTATCTTATGAAGCGAATGCTGTTGAAGTTGTTTACAATTTGTACAAGATGGGATCACGACAATATATCCAATGGTTACCCACACCATGATATCGGGCATTTGTGTGGTATAATGCTGGATAAAATACTCTGTGGGAGCAAACGTTCCCCTCCATAACGTCTCTGACACGTAATCTTCCATCGTTGTACTTCAGATTCTAGCGAGATTCGTCGGAGAAAATACCTTGTTTCCATAGACCTCGTCATGCACTTTGTTGCTGAGCCCATTAAAGTCTGAGGCTTCTGGTATTCAGCTACAGGGGAATCCTGCGTAGAGGAACCCTTGCTTACAGTTGATCCTGTAACAGACAACAACGAACCGTGATGCTAAGCAAAACACTTGTAGCCATGCTCCAACGTTGTGCTCACATACGAAAGGACACTACGGTCCATCACATCCATGTGTGGATGAGGTGTCTGTCATCCCGTGTTGTTGCACTGTTTCGTGTCTCACTACCAGATTTTCGCCTTGCTTGGTTTTCCTCTGTGCATTTCTTCCAAACACGTATCACTGTTGTGGCTTCTCACTGCGTGTGGGTTGCGATTTCTTGATACGAAAATCCAACCTCTCGTATACGGACAGTCGGCCTCATACAAACTTAGTTAGTTGTTGGTATGGCACCCTCCGCTTTTGGTGAGGTACATTGACCACTATTTGAACGTTTACCGTAGACAGATAAGTAGATTTCAATGCATCCTTACAGTCCTTTATATACATGAAACAAGCGACTGATAAGGAGCCGGTTCTCTTTCGATGCATACGCAATTGTTTTTTTAAATCTAATCATTTGCATGGCTTACCTCATTTTACATTTCTTGTCAGTTTGGTTTAATTTGCACAATTCCTTCATGGTTCTACAATTTTCATATACAGTGACTCCCAAAATTGAGAGTACACTTAATTCCGAATTCACCATCGAACCACCAGGTGTAGAAATTAATACGCTATGTTAACGCACTTTTGTACATTCAAAATGCATACATTACTCTTCCAAATAACATTAAACGTAAGATGTGGAAATTGATTGAAACAAAAATATGAAGGTTTGAAAGAAAAACTATACCATTTTAATGTCACAAAATTGAGGGTACACTTCTTTAATCACTATGCAAAACTACCAGCAATTTTTTAAATAGAAATTTGATAATAGATCTATGATAAAGGAAGGTTTTCAAAGGCTATCTGGTAGTAAATTTATGTTTGGGATTTGATGTCTTGATTAAAATGGAGAATCGGAAGGAAACGACGATCGAAGAGAGAAAACTTGTTATTAAACTGTCAAATGAAGGTAAATCCCAGCGGAATATTGCTAAAGTAGTTGGACGAAGTGTTAACTGCATCTAAAAAATCCTGCAAAAATTTAAAAAGACTGGTATACTGGCAAATAACGAAGGAAAAGTGAGAAAGAAAATTATGAACTCTATAACCGAGCGAAGAGTTATACATCAAGTGAAGATTGGTCCTAAAATTAGTGCTACTAAAATTGCAGCCAGTACCTCTAATACCTTTGGTCGATCGGTTTCTGCAGAAACGGCACGAAGAGTCCTAAGAAAGGCTGGCTATGATGGTAGAGTAGCTTGAAAAAAGCCCTTAATTGGTAAGAAGAATAGAGTCAAGCGATTGAAATTCTCTAAAGAACACATTTTAAAGCCTCAACAGTTTTGGAACGAAGTCATTTTCAGTGATGAGTGTAAGTTCAACATCTTCGGCAGTGACGGTCGTCTTATGGTGAGGCGTAAACCAAATACCTCACACCACACAAAACACACAACTCCTACTGTGAAGCACGGAGGTGGGTCTGTGATGATTTTGGGGGTGTATGGCTGCGTTGGGGGTGGGAAAGCTAGTATTCATTGATGGAATCATGCACAAGATGGCTTATCTTAACATACTGCAAAATAATTTGAAAGAAAGTGCTGATAAATTGGGACTGTGGTCGAATTTCATATTCCAGCAAGACAATGACCCCAAGCACACTGCGTTTGTTGTAAAAGAATGGCTGCTTTACCATTGTCGGAATCAACTTAATACACCTCCACAGTCTTCCGACTTAAATGTTATCGAGAATCTGTGGTCCCACCTTGAGAGAGCTGTGCAAAAACATCAAATTACAAGCAAGGAACAATTGAAATCGGTATTGCAAGAAGAATGGCTGAATATTGCTCCCGAGACCACTAGACATCCTGTGGAATCGATGCCTCGGCGATTGGAAGCTGTCATATCAGCAAAAGGTTATGCTACTAAATATTAACTGTTTATTATTCATGATTTATGCAGGAAAATAGATGCATGTACTCTCAATTTTGTGGCCATTAATTTCTCTTAATTTTCTTTATAAGTTATTATATGTATGTTTAAACTATCAAATATTTTGTTTTATCATTCAAAATAATAAATTATGATCTAATAAACGCATCCATGCTTAAGGTTTTAATTATATATTTCCCTCATTTAATATAATTTTTTCATTCTAAACATTGATTCCCGTTTTAAAAGTAGGTGTACCCTCAATTTTGGGAGTAACTGTATATGGGTGTATATTAAGTTCAGCCTATTTCTGTTAAATGTGAAAGTCATTAATTTTAAAGATTCCTAAGCAAAAATGTTTTTCTAAGCATTAACTTCCATGATAAAACTAAATTTTCTATCAAAGCTGTACTATTTGATTTGATCAAAGCTGTTTATATAGCTGTACTACCTATCAAAAAACTCAGTGATTTAAAGTCTTTCAAAAGATATGTGCGTGTGTGGTGGTGGTGGTGGGGTTATATTTCTTTCCCAATACTTTTAAACCTATAAATATTAGAACATATTCTGAAGTGTAACTTTTTGGTTACCAGTACCTTATTTCGCTTTCACTAGTTGTTTCCAGTTTTGATGTAAATAGTTAATACTTATAAGAAAACTTCTCCGGTGTTTTTCAATTTGTTAGATCTGGGGACACTGCCCCTATTTCTTTAGTTCTTTTCCTTTAGTGCTGTTTTACTGTTAACAGATAAATCTACGATGTAAACCAGAACAAATTTTACGTCTCGTTTTATCCATCGGACAATTTGCGATAAATGCTTTGCGGCTTTTAAGCAGTTGAAACAGCACCTTTTCGGAATAAATGTTTCTTTCTTCCAAAGAACGAATTTGAATTAGCTTTCAAATTAAGGAATCACAAAATATACAAATGGGTTTTTTTTGTCTATTCTCTTTAACAAACACCGTTAAAAATTCGTTTGCAGTAGAAAAACACTTTTGGTGTTGTTGATTACACAATCTGCATTCTCATGAAAGTTCTGTTTTTCCTCCTGTCTTCGACTGCATAGTTCAAAAGATTATTTATTGGTAGAATAAGTTTGCACTCACGTAGTCAAGGATTGAGCAAGAAACAAGAGCAGCTGTTAAATGTTTGATCCGGAATCTTTTTGTGTATATAATTTATTAAAATCTAATACCAAGTCAAAGAGAATAAGTTTTCATACCATGGAAAGCAAAATAATTTTTCCATAATTTATGGATGCTACGCGTAATCAGTTCAGTTCAGTTCAGTTCAATACAGTGAAATCACTGTAATAGGGGAGAACTTGGCTAATGCGTTCGTGATTGCACTGTCCATCAGTAATTTGAATTATCGCGTTGTGCTTCACCTGAGATTGATGAAAGTAGAGTATAGAATAACTGGAATTTTAGAATCTATTGGATGATGTCAGAGATTTTTCAACTTTTTGAACATGCTCTATTTTGTTTTACATTTCACTATTCAGGAATAAGACCATTCTCCGTGGTTGGAGATAAAATTTTTCAAATTTCACGCTGCGATTTGTATTTGATACAGTTTAATATAAAATGTTCACTAGTTTCTGGTACTTTACAATCTGTACACAAAGGAAAATCTGTTTGTTTAAAAAGGAAATAAATATCATTTAATGGTAATTTTTTAGCTCGCAACTTATTGATTAAAACTTCTGTATTTCTATTTTTTGCTGCCTGTCTGTTCCATTTTTCTGGATGAGAAATATAAAGATAATTTTTATGTCTTTTGCTTTTTTTTCCGTATTTCTTCACTTTTATTTTTGTGTTGTTTTTTGAAATGTGTATGTAGATCTTCCCAAGTTATCCAAGAAATAATATTCCACGGCTCTGGAGAGGCTTTAGCTAATTTATCAACTTCATTTTAATTCCTATTCCCTTGTGAGTTGGTACCCAAATGAATGTAATTGATTGAGCTATTTGGAGGCACTGATGTAAAGATGAACTTAAATTTAATATTATCGTATTGGATTTTCTATTAATGTTTCGGATGCTTTTTAGGACTGATAAGCTGTCCGTAAAGATGATATAATTATTTTATCCAGTCTTCTTCTTTAAACTTTTTCCTTGCTTTATTAAGGAGTTTTTTTTTTTTTTTTTTTTTTTTTTTTTTTTGCTCTTAAATGCCCGCATGCTGCTGTCCACCATGGAGCTCTTGAACTGATCTGTTTTTTTTTCTGGTTCTTGAGATAAGATTTGAGCCTTTTTAATTTCTTTTATAATATCTATATTTATGTTTTCATTTAAATTTTGTTGAATAATATTGATAAATTTGTTCCAATTTGTTTTTTGTTTAAAATTATTAGTTGCTGAGCTGTTTGTTCTTTTGTAATTAATAATTATAGGGAAGTGGTCACTTCCAAAATTATCGGTATTTGTGGACCAAGATAAATCATAATTTAAATCTATAGTTGCTAAAGAAAGATCTATAGAGATGTAGAAATTCCCGATGAATGGAGATAAGTTGGACTTTTATCGTTTAATAATTTTAAGTCATTTTCAATGATCCAGTCAAAAATCTTTTTCCAGAAGCATTGGAATTTTTTAATCCCCATATTTCATGAGATGCGTTGAAATCTCCCAATATCAAACTGATTATCCATATATGGTACTATTTTAGATAAATTGATGTCTTTAAAGTTACCCGGTGGGAAGCATATATCAAAAATTGTGATAGGAACTAAATCTTTCTGAACTCAGACTATTAAAATTTCTACGTCTTCACTAATTTCTGAGAATATTTTTATTGCGCTGATATCTTTATTTAAAACTATTATTAGTCCTCCTCCTCTTTTGATTTCCCTATCAATTCTGAATATATTTTTATTGGGAATTGTGAAAATATCATTTGGATGTAACCATGTTTCTTGAATTATTAAAATACTTGCTTTTTGAAAAATTGGCTCGAAAAGAATATCTGACCTCTTGTTTTTAATTCCACGTGCATTCCATTGGATTATGTTCATGATTTAAAACGAAAAAAAAATGCGATACTACAAATTGGTTTAAATATTCGAAAAAAGAAAGAATAAAATTGAGTTTTTAACGAGAGTATAAGAAATTTTGATTATTTATGCAAGTTCCTTTATTTTTTTCTACTGTACTTTCTAATGTATTTCCTCTCTGTTCTGATATTTTCTTGAGTCTTTTTGCTTTTTCATTCTGTCTTCTATTTATTAGATAATCATCTTTTTGAATTGTTATATTGGATGCTACTTTTTTAGGGTGGATTCCATGGTATTCATTAGGGAAGAAAATCTTAAATTTATTTGTGCTACCACGGTATTTAATTTTGTCGTGAAGCGTTGTACTATTTGTTCTAATTTCTTTTCGAAAATGTTACTGTTTTCTTCAAATTTCAACTCTAATTTGGCAAACTTTTTTTCAAGATTTTCTATCTTCTCTGTTTGATCATTATAGGTTTTGGTCGAGTATGATGTTTTTTTCCCTTTGGAATTTCTCAATTGCTTCATTTCCCGAGATTTGTTGCTGTACTTTAATTTTTAAGATTTCAATTTCTTCTTGATATTTTTTGCAATCTTTATCATTAGTTTCATGCCCCTCTCCACAAGAGCTACATTTTTTTTTATTTCTTTGCAATCGTTTTCAGAGTGATATAGTGAGCAAATTCGGCATTTTTTTGAGCTTCTACAAAATTTTTGAATGTCCAAATTTCCAACAGTTTGTGCATTGCCTAGGTTTTTCATAGTAGAGAGTAGTTTTAAACATTTCAAATCCTATTGGAACTCTTTCGGGAATACTGCATCCAATTTGGGTAACTTGAACTGTTTTGATAGGTTTAAATCCAGAATCTGTTTTTTTTGGTAAAGCGTTGGATGTCAAAAATTGTATAATTGTAATTTTCGAATTCCGATTTTATGTCGTCTATTGAATATTCTGTGTCTATTTCTTGTAATATATAACTACTGGTTAGGCCAGTAAAGGACAATCTTGCACTTATTTTTACACCATTAATTTCTTTAATTTTTAAAGCTTCTTTGGCGGTCTCGCAATTATTTGTTTTAATTATAATCTCGCCGTTTCTTGTTTTGCTTATACTCAAAATACTTTTTTTTATTGTGAACGCCTTCATTATACTTTCTTTTAGTTTAAGTGGATTGCCATTCTGAAATTTATTTTCTGATTTTAGGAAAATTGTAATATTTGGACTCGAATTTAAATTTTGTTTTTCCGCAAACTTGGTCAATAATTCTATATCTGTTAAATTACACCTATATTTATTGAATGAAAAGTTAGCATTCTCTACCTCCATATTATTATCTGGGTGACTGTAGTCACCCATTTTGTCTTCCCTACTCCAACACTTCAATTTGTATAAATACACTAACTTGTGTAAATACTTAAATTAAAAACTCTTATCCGAAGATAGAATAAAAGTTAAATGAACTAATTTTCAATACAAAATAAAAATTCAAAATGATCTCACCCGCTCTAACCCACTTGACAAGTCAAAAGTATCCAATATTTTTAGCACACTCCAAAGTCCCTACACGTAATAAATTCGAACTTCTTTTTGCACATTACAGTTATGAACATTTTCGACAAAAACGAAGATTATTTGAATCTTTCAACGGTTGTAATGCAAAAATTATGTTCATATGAGGGTCTGAATTAATATTTTCGGACTGACAAATCTATAATTTGATAATTATACGACTTTATCACAGGCTTTTACCAAATTGGAATAACATTCAAGAGTGTCCTTAGCTGATACTCCCAAATGTGTGCCTGCAGATAGTTACATTTATCTACTTTATTTAGAAATTTTTTATTGTGTACCTACGTTTCGAAGCTATTCCAAAAAGATAACCTTTTTGAAACGACACTTCCAAAGATTCAGGTAATATGACTAATGCGAATGCTATCAGAACTCAATTTTTCTGTTTGTAATTGTGATAATGGGAGTGAGTGAAGATTAACGTCGCACTGTTTAGCTACACGAGGGATTTTGGCGATGGGCTTCGTAATTTTGAACCATGGTCAAGTGACGAGGACGACACCTGAGCTGGCACCCCCTCTCCTAACTACCACACCACACCAAGGGAGGACGTTTGAGCTCACGACAGATTTGACGTGCATCGCTCCTATAAACGGCGGGTCTTCAGAGGTACTGGGCTCGAACTTATGACACGCCAGCCATGATCCGATACCTTGACCACTTGGCTACTGCGGCCACATTGTGAAAATGTGTCTGTTATAGGCAGCATCAGAACGTGGACTTTTGAAAAATTAAATCTTTTTTCACACGAAATTGCCCAAACAAAACTTCTATGTTCTTCAAAGTTTTCAAATTCACTATCAAACTCTTTGGGCACATGAAGGAGTTCCAGTCGTTGATTATCAACTACAGATAGAGGTTCAGATTTGACGGGAAAAATTTACACAAGCTCATCTAATTTCTCAGCATTTAAATCAGAATTTATGTATAATTCAGCTTTCAAGTTAGTTAACTTAGTAACAACTGTTCTAGATGAGAGAGAGATTTTCATTTCCTTTTTAACAACTCGAATGATTGTGATTCGGCTATATTAGCCAAGGCCTTATTATTAGCCAAGTTCGAATTCCGGGCAAAAGTTTTAGAAAATTCTGTTCAATTCTAGAATGAATACTTGTGACATTCATTTTACAAAAACGAGAAATTGTATGGATTAGAAAACATTTAATGGGGAAAAAATGATACATTGCCAAAGCAGGGGCCACACATTCCAAGTTTTAATACAACCTATTCTACACGAACAAAGAAAGAAAACACGAAAAATATGCCACACAATGCCATTCGGAGTGAATTGCAAAATGTAAATTTTCTAATTTCTCAGCGTGGTTCGCGGCACATGACGTGCTGTGAAATTTAGGAGAAAGATGTATTACTACAAGAGAGAATATTGGGCTCATCAGTTGATCGTAGTTGAAAACTGTGATTGATCGATTGATTATTAACGTCTCACCATGAAGCAACCCGAGGGTTATTAGCTACGGACCTCTTAATTCTCAATCATGGTCAGGAGACATGGAAGAAACCTGAGCTGGTACTCTACTCTCCAAATTTCTACACCACGCTAACGTGAGGACTTCGAGTCTTGATAGATTTATAACTTGCATTACCCCTTTTACATTGTAGATCTTAAATGGTTGCACAACTCAGATCCTTGAGTTGGCAGAAGAAAATAAAACACGGGTTCATGATCACAGTGGTCACTCGCTTACCTCGTCTTACTTGTGTGTAATACCTTGTGTGTGTGTGTAAATACCTTGAAACTCTATATTTCAGATAAATCCCAAGTAATTGTTTTTTTTTTCGAATTTTCAACTCTCTCTGATTTAAGCTCACTTTATTTAAAATCTCTCTCAATTTATATTCAATGATAAAAATGTTCCAATAACGTTATAACTTATTTTACATTGTGTGCTGTTTCTAATAATTCATTAGTAAACAAACAAAAAATATAAATACAAGTCAGTGGCGCACACAAGGGAGGGGGGGTCCGGACCCCCCCAACAAACCCTTAATTTTTTCCGATTGATTACAGTTTTAAGTATATAGTATGAAAAATTTAATTAAGTATTTGTTATTAATGATTAATTTTATTAATTAATGCTAATTATTTATTCAATAATTAGTTTTTCACTGTGTTTTGTTCCCGAAAATCGACAAAATCAAAAGGAGCATGATACAAGAATAGTGAACTTTCGACCCCGGACCCCCGAAAATTCCTGTGTGCGCTACTGATACAAGTACTTACACAAAAAGTTTCGAATGCTCCTTCTCAATGCATTGTTTACCTTCAATATTAGTTTATTCATTAAACTAATAATAAGTACATTTGTCGCAGTTTAAGAAATCCTGAACGCATAATTATATAAAATTTAGTGTCACTTAAAAATACAAGTTTCAACTAACCACACAAAAAATAAATTTAAAAATACTTCTAATAATTTCTTTATATGCACTCCTTTTAAGTATTTTATCTGAAATGTTGAACTTATATATATATATATATATATATATATATATATATATATATATATATATATATATATATATATATGTATAGCTTTATCCATTTTAGCTGCATTAAGTGAAACCTTTTTCTAAAATTGTATTTTTCTTTTTAAAAAATTGAATACTGCAAATGGATGTTTTTAGAAATAACAGAAATCTTCCTTTTTAAAAAAGAAGTTTCAAAAATGAAGATGAAATATATTCAAATGAAGTATACGCTCCCTCGAAGAGCAAAAATGAAATAAATGAATCATCCACACATTCACAAAATGTTACTTTGAGAAAACGGAATGAATATAATACAAAACATTCTGAAATCACGAACTCCTTCGGAAGGAAAATAAGATTCAGTGTAAATGAAAATTTCTCTTCTCGCCAATAAGAGAATTTTGAATATAAATAACATTATACCATGTGAACAAATGCAATATTATACTTTCAAATAACCTTCAAATTTGTGAAGGATTTTATAACATTGGGGATTTCGGAAATCTCTACTAAAAGATATTGACACGTAACATATTAAAAGTTATTCAGTTTTCTTCTAATTAAAACAATGATAATTGTATATAAGAATTGTTAATGCAATTGTCATCAAATTTTTTAAACATGAATAGAAGATTTAAAAGGTACTGTAAAAATATCAAATTTTGTCATATGAGAGTTATTTATATATTATATGTTACTGGCAAAGTATGAAATGCAGGCATTCTATAGAATGACTGAAGCTCTTTAGGCAAAGTATGAAATAAAGTCATGATAAGGTTACTATATCAATGACGTATATTTCTAAGAAATACAAATATTATTATGACAAAATAATGAGAGTGCAAATAAAAAATTATTCAAATTACTTAAAGGAAAAAGAAAGTTATGCCAAACAAAATTTATGTCTCTCTTATTAAGGAAGACAAAATTTTCAAATAAAAAATAAGAACTTAAAATTAATCTTATTGCAACATGGTAGGCTTGAATGGCATTTTGAATTACATTTTTCACACATTCTTATTTTGCTACATTGTTTTACACATACATTTGACGAATCCTTAGCCACTTCCACTGGAATGAGCAATTGCTAATGACAGATGAGGAATTTCATGGTCAGGAATATATTTGATTCTAAGTAAGTTCTTAAGGCATAAAGTAAATTGTGATTTCGCATATAGTAGTTTTAAAATTCCTTCAGAAGCTCCAAGTCGACAGAAACCATTTTTCCCTCTCGTTACAAGTGCCAATATATTGACATTCAGAAAAATACCATAAATTTCCCAACAATGCCTTTTTTTAAAAAAATTATTTTTCTGTTTTTTCTGTCAAGAGGCATAAAGTGGATGTACAGTTTAATATCATAACGTGTAACGTTTTTATATTTGGTTGAAAGTTCTTTCAGAATTATATCACCTCCGTGTCCAATAGCCATATGTACTTAAATAACTCAGAATCCGTGATATAATATTGAATAGAAGTGCTTCCCACATCCTTTTTATCCCCATGGATCGGGCATCGCTTGATAATTTTACCGCGGCTCGCTGAGGGTTGGGCGTAGTTTATATTTTTAATTGTTTTGATTAAATAATTTAATTGTATTTAAACATGCCTTCGGAATAAAATTTAGTTACTCCAAAAAATGAATATAAAGTGATTTCCATGGAAAGTCAAACAAACACTAGAGAAATGCACTCCAGTAAATAAAATAGAAATAATTTAATACTCCTTGAGTGGCCCGATACCATTTGATCCACGGACCGGTGGTTGGGAACCATTCTGTATAGCACTGACGCCTTATTTAACAGGTTACATGAGTTTACTTTTATTTTTACCAAACATCACATCATAGCTATTAAGTAACCAATAGGCCCTGGGTTCCTTTTTAGTAGTTATTTGGGCTTTTTGAGCATCGGTTATTAACTTCTTGTACATAGTTTCAGTTTTTAAAAAAAATACTTTTTTTGCAGCTTTAACTCGAGTTTTGGGCAGCTCGTCGTCGAATAGTTATTTCATGCCTATAGACTGGGGTCAGCAACCTTATACCTGTGGCGTGTCAAAAATCAATCTACAAAATATGATTCAGCGTGCCGCACAGTAGGATATTTTTGAAACAATTCTATTCCCGCGATAATGTATGCAAAGTTAGAAAATAGAGTTCAATTATATAGATTTACAGCTTTATCACACATTAATTTTACAGCAATTAAAAATATTTCTTATAAAAATAAACAGCATAAAATATAACTATTTCTCGAACTAAAATTTTTAAAAACCCTTGAAATTGTACATATATTATGTTTTTTATACATATATTTTACGTTGCCTATTTCTTATTTAATAAATAAGTATTTCACCTGATTACAGTTAAATAAAATTTGTGAACCTAGTGCATCTTCGCTCTACTTTCATATCGCAAAAAAATGTGGTGTAATTTGTGACTTTTCTTTGACATGATTCTGGGCGTTCAGTTGTTAAACAATTTCTTTGCGGACTCTAAATATTTCTCGTATGAGGAAAGATATTTTACGATATATTTTTTCATAATTTACAAAAAAGCTGTAAATTTACTTTCAGTTATCTTTCAAATTTTTTCATAATTCCTTAATTGCCCAAGCTCTGGAGATGTTTGTCAAATAAAGTCTATTACATATTTATGAAGTTCTTTCAGAAATTGACATATTTGTTGAGTAATGCTGAGTGCCACTGATAATTGTACCGTGTGCTATAGGTTTTCCTACCCCTGCTATAGACCATGACTCCTTCTCTAACACTACAACTCTTGCTTCCCCATTTTCATGCAGCATAGGAAAAAAACATTTTTTTGCTCAGCAAGTTTAAGTAAAATTGAGTATTTTGACACTCCCGAACAAACCACAATGTGCAACTGACAAATTCCGAGCCTGAGGCACGCGTTAAAAGTCTCGTGCAATATTCGAACGAATCGGAGATGTATTTCATACTTTGCTGGTTTCTCATTTGGCATTCTACAGAATGCCTAGGCAATGTGTGAAATAAGAATCATTTCATACATCGCCGGCTAGTTTTAGGCATTCTATAGAATGCCGGATTTCATACTTTGCCGGTAACATATACACCACACTCTTTTTTTTTTACACGGTTGATGAGTTCCTTAGAAAACTGTCGAAAAAAATCGTGTAAAAATATACGTGCGACATATAGTAAATGTGGGGATATGTTCCACAATTTTAAAAAATCGTGTAAGATGAAAAATCTCTAAATATTTTTCCAAAATACCATGCAAAAAAGTAATAAAAAGATCCGTGTTACATATTTGCGAAACAATTCACTTTTATTACAAAAAAAAGATAAATTTCGTGTACAGTTAAAATCCAATCTATTAGTAAATAAACCTCATAAAAACTGAAATTGAAATTAGGAATATAACAACACTCACTAACAGCTTATTGCTGCTTGATAACAAGCATGGACGTTTATTACGAACTGGATCAAAAATGCTATCATCAGTAGATGTGTGAGTATATCTAGCACCCACACAACTGTCGGTTTTGATTCAAATGAAGAACTTCATTCGCTATTAAGGTATCCGACTACGTTCGGAACCGTGATTTTTAAAAAAGCGCATAAATGGATAATTTTCATGATATTTAGTGTCACTCAGAATAGACTACATGCATAAAATCGTTTTAAGGACATTTTGACAAAAAAAATTTATTTTAATATAATATTTTGGCAAAAAATTAACTTAGAATAATCTTTTTTCCAAATGCTCTCCTTTTGTGAAAATTGCTTCTATTGTAATAATATTCTGTCTGTATATAACTCAGACCTCTCTACAGAGGCCCAACCAGAATTTTTGAAAAATTCAGATTATTTTCAGTTACCACCAATTGAACTAATTATTGGCGTTTTTTTCTTAAAATTGCTCCCCTCTGTTGTCGTGAAATATGAATAAACCCACTTCTAAGTTATGTATTTCAAAAATTCTAGTTGAGCCTCTGTAGAGAGGTCTGAACTGTATGCAGGCAAAATATTATTATAATAGAAGCAATTTTCACAAAAGGAGAACATTTGGTAAAAAGATTATTTTAAGTTAATTTTTTGCCAAAATATTACATTTAAGTAATTTTTTTTGTCAAAATGTCCTTAAAACAATTTTATGCATATATTCTAATCTAAGTGACACTAAATATCATAAAAATTATCCATTTATGCACTTTGCAAAATCACGGTTCCGAACGTAGTCGGATACCTTAACGATCTCAGTTAATTTTGTTGTTGTTATTAGCGGCAGTTATTATTTTTATTTTTTTTGTTGCTGAAGAGAGAGAGGAGAGAGTTGCTTATATATAATTCTTGACACTCCTTTATACAAACCTTAAAATAACGTTGAAATTTCAATGCATGCCTCTCTATACCAGGATCATGAGTCGAAAAATGTTGTTCCATACTTGAAGCAAATTTCAAGCCGCGAATTATATCAGTTGTTAAAAGCTGAATTCACCTTCGACTTTGTTATGATCGATTTCTTTAAGATCATAAAATGTCGAATTGGATCAAATCGTCCTCATCGAAAAGGCACAAATTCCACAATTAATTTGAAATTCATGCTAGAACAAATATTAGTGTAAAAAAATCGTTAAATTCGTACACCGTGTTATTTCAGAATCGTATAAAAAAAAAGAGTTCGGTGTACATTTTGATCTCTATATAGCGAAGCCGCTAAATCCCGAAAAAAAAGTTCGTTAAATAGAGGTTCATCTATCAGTTTTTTTTTATAAACCACATAAAACAAATTTTAAACTCATAAACACTATGTACTAAAAAAAGTAATTAGTCATACCTTTTTGTAAATGAATATATATTTATTTTATATATCTTACCTATAAAGAAAATGAAAAGAAAAGAAAAGAAAGAAAAACTGCAAGAAAAGTTTCTTCACGCCTTTATCCACTTCCTGACGAATTAAATTTTTTCTTTGATGCTCAAGCACTTACGTTTTATCATTTCCGAGCCACAAGAAATGAAGTTACCTGTACGACTGCTCAACACTACAAATGAACGGAGACTAGTTCCAGGACACGGGTACACGAGGCAACTCTACTGAGAGTGAAAGGGAATATCGAACATGTTTCCAGTGAACTAGACAATGGGTGTTGAAAGTTACATTTCTTGATTGAAACGCCCAGAATTCTATTGTCTCGGCGAGTTAGACTCCTAATAAGACCAGTTCAAGGTTTATGACCACCACAAAATGAGTTAAAAGATAGAATATTTTGAAATGTTTAGAAATCCTTCAGAAATAGGGAGAGAAAAAGTTCGTTATATAGCAAATGTATTTAGCTATAGGGAGGTTGTTTTATGAAGAAAATCGTGAAATATTCTTGGTTCCAGGAAAAAGTTCGTTACATAGAAAAATTCACAATATAGAGGTTCGTAATATGGAGGTTCGACTGTACTTATTTTTAAAGAAAAAAAACTTTATTTTTTTAAAGTTATTTTTATTATTATCACAAAACAAAAGCCCCCCTCCTCTTAAGGCTATCTTTACGTAATGCTAAGTGGTCACAATAACCGAATGGCCATGGTCCCACCCCACCCCTGTAGAGGGGCTGAAGCAGTTAAATGTTTCAAGACTCAAGGTCCAGACATAGGCATCATATAGAAGTTTAAGGGGACACATTACCCTAAAAATGACGATTTTAACGAATTTTTTATTGTCATTTTAGTTGTGTGACTTTTTAAATATGTTTATAAAATTTGGTAGCCCTAGCTGCATTTTTTTGCGAGTTATTTAATTTTTTTTGACAGTATGTTGAAGCGAAACCGAAACTAAAAGACATGCCGTCTGCTTCTTATTTAGACGCTATCATCCTAGCCTAAACAATTTCGATTGATTTACTTTTACACGCGATTCTAAAGCTTTATACATTAATTAGAAGAGAAGTGAATTAATTCGTTTGTTTTTATGCAAGAGAAAAACGTTATTCCATTTTGCTTTTGCATCCTTTTTTCTTATTCTAAAACTATTAGTATCAAAACTAAAGGCTTTTTTTTTTCTCTCAAAGCCAATTATATAATCAATTTATTTCTTTATAATTTTAAATATTCGTTTGAATATCTTTTTTATTAATAAGTAAACTTTAATTCATCATGCCTAGGCAAAAGCGATCGAGTCTTGTTAGTAAACAAAAAGCTAACAAGAGATGGTGCAATGAACACTACAGTCATGAAACTGATGTTTTCAGAAAAGATGAAACTTCTATTTCCTCAGCATTTCCAGAAAGAAATATGAGATGCCAAACTTTAGAAGACAGCTGCTTGAACGATTTAAATTGTTGTGAAAATCCTGAAGCCCCTCATTATGTGATAACGGATGTACAGTTTTTAAAAGGACTTTTAAAAAACTTATTGTGTGATGTTTGCAAATAATATTCACTAAAAATTGACATTGGTGAAAAGCTTGGGGATTTTCTAGAAAAAATCTGTATTTTGCACTTCTTGTGATATAATTAAATCAAGTAACTTTACATCCAGACGAATTTCTGACAGTGAAGGTAATGAAAACCAATCATTCGACATAAACATGCGCATGGTGCAATCATTTTTAAGTTTTGGGAAGGCTATTTAGCTATGGTAAAATTTTGTATGTTAATGAATATGGATTTACTCTCAAGTAGAACATTCAATATATATAAAAAAAAATGTTATGTAAATCTTTGGTTAGATCTACAGTAAAAAGCTTGAATGATGTTCGAAGTCAGGTGAAAAGTGCTTATCAAAGTAATAGTACCATTACTGATATAGATGTTACTTTTGAAGGTACTTGGTTAACTCGAGGACATTCATCTCAAATAGATGTACGTTGCGTGATTGACCTTCTTACTGGATTTGTCATGGATTTTGAAATTATATATGTCGAAACGCTGCATTGAATGTGAAAACACGCAAAATCTGGTTTGGGAGAAAATTCAGCAGAATTTCTTGTGTGGTATGAAGGACATATATCTTCATGTGCTATCAATCACGTAGGATCATATTGTGCCATGGAACAAGAGGCTGCTCTTAAATTATGGCAAAAATCTGAAGATAGTGGTTTTCGATACACGACACTATTGTCTGATGGTGATGCAAAAACATATCAATATTTAAATACTAAGGAAGTTTATGGTCCTGAGATAAAAATAAAGAAAGAAGAGAGTGCATAAACCATGTTAGCAAAGAGGCTAGGTACATCTTTACGAAAAGCTGTTAAAGAATGGTGGGCAAGAGGTGTTTCCTTGGGAGGAATCCCGTGGTAGTTTAAAGGAAGAGACAATTAAAAAATTGTCACGTTACTATCAAAATGCGATTCGCTCGAACAAAGGTGACGTAGAAGCAATGAAAACTGCAATTTATGCAACATTGTTTCATAGTATATCAACGGACCAAAAACCTCAACATTTTAAATGTCCGACTGGAAAAAGATTCTTGGTGCTTTTTCAGGCTGCTTTTGCTCGTGGTGAAGTACCGGGTCCTCACGTGAAGCATTTGAAGACACCCTTGAAGGAAACTCATTTAGCCAAAATTATGCCGATATATCAAAGATTGGCTTCAAATGAACTCCTTCAAAGATGCATAAGATGTGTGACACAAAATGCAAACGAGAATTTTCACAACATCATATGGGGTAAATGTTCAAAAGAAACGTCAGCGACACTGCGTCGAGTAACTATTGCTGTTTGTGATGCAGTTTGTGAATTCAATTTTGGTACAAAAAATCATTAGAAAATTTGCAAAAGGAAAATGGGCTTGCTTCAAATAAACAGTCAAAAATGTTGGTTGTTTGGCGAGACTACCGTAGAGTTTATCAGAGGAAAAGAAAAAGATTGGCAGTGTACGCAATTGCTCGGAAAAAAATTGCGTTAGCAAAAAAGAGGCGAAACGCCTCATTCATTAAAAAAGAAGGAATCACATATGAACGGGGTGGTTTTTAATAATATTTATTTACAATTATAATATGAACATAAAATGAATATTTTATAATTTCAAAACAATTGGTTAGTGCATTTGATATATATATATATTGTAATATTTTAATACATTTAATTTTAGTATATTTATTTAATAATATTTAATAACTTAGATTATATTACTGTCTTAAACTATTTACTATGACCTATATATATATATATATATATATATATATATATATATATATATATATATATATATATATACATATATATATATATAAATTGCAATATATGTAAGAATGAAGGCCAAAAGGTTTAGTTCTTTCATGTATTTTATTGACTTTCAAAAGTTTAAATGTTTTTCAAGACTTTAAATTTTTCATCGTGATCATATATTTAAAATGCTAAGGCTTTTTTGTATTCATTATAAATCTTTGAAACTTTTCCTGGTTGTTTTGTATAAAATGTTTGATAATTCTGTGCATAGCTTAAGGATTTATATGAAGAGCTACTTTTTAAAAGATCCATAAAGTTAGATACATATATTTTTTTTTACTGTTTTGTATCACTTCATTCCATTTTAATCTTAATTTATTTCCTTTTTAATATGTGCTAATTCAGCATGAATTTTTGCATTAAAAATGCTTAGTACAACTTGAATTTTAATATATATTAGAATGGATACTATATTTTTAGCTTTTTCAATTTTTTTTTTATTTCAAAAACTTTAAATTGCTTTTTCTCAGCTTCTTATTTTCATGATGATCATGTGTTTGAAATGCTAAGGCTTTTTTATATTCACTATAAAATGTTGAAACTTTTTTTCTGGTTGTTTTTAAATAATATTTTTGATAATTCTGTGCATGGGTATTTAGAGGAACAGTTATTTTTTAGAAATCTATAAAGTTAGATATAGCTGTTTTTCACTGTTTTTATAGTGTCTAAGAGAAAAAAAAATTCTAAAAATAAAAGTATCACTTATAATACTAATCCCACAGAATTGTGGGAAATACTTCCAGGAATATCAGAAAAAATGGATCCAAAATATTCAAATTTGCAAAAGTAGTAGGAATTTTAATAACTTTAAATAATTTTAAAAATTTTAAAATTTTAAATTATTGTTTGTTTAAAAATAGTATTTTGCTTATGAAATGTTTATTATAGATGTGTTCGAATACAGTGCATGTAATTTTATTCTTATAACTATCTAAGTAAAAGAAATTGTGTACAGGGTACCGTGTCCCCTTAAACAGAGAACGTGGTGTTATATAGCTCAGATGAGTCATCAGTTAATCACGGTTCAAATTTATAGTTACACGCGTGTTTTGGATTCGACATGAATTAACTATCAATTATCTGATGTCCTAAGTTACCTAAATTATACTGAGCACAAGCTCAATATAATTTTCAGACTAAAAATTGCTCCAACTTTATATATATATATATACAATATCAAAAAAAAAAAAACCTCCCCATTACCTCTATAAATTTTTTCTATATAGCGAGCTTTTCCTGGAACCAAGAACGTTTCACGATTTTCTTCGTAAAATAATCCCATTAGCGAAGTGCAATCTATATCAGTGGTCTCCAACTTCCGGTCCGTGGATCAAATACTACCGGTCAAGAAACATTGTTATTTCCCTTTTATTTATTGTGGTATATTTTTCTTGGGAGTGGGCTACTTGTTATGAAAATCGCTTTATATTCTTTTTTTGGTGAAGCTATATTTTATTCTGAAGTCACGATTAAATACAATTGAATTAAAATTATTAAATCAAAACAGTCTAAAATATAAGCAATCAACGTCCTCCCCCTCAACGAGCCGCGGTAAAATTAACAAACGTTGACCGGTCCGTGGCGATAAAAAGGTTGGGGAACACTGCTCTATATAACGAACTTTTTCTCTTGTGATTCAATTTTTTTTCTCCCTCTAAAATTTCTAGACATTTCAAATTATTCTTTATTTTAACTGATTTTATGGTGGTCAAAAATCTTAAACTGCCTTTAATAGGTGCCTAACTCACCGAGAGCAACAGAATTCTGGATATTTCATCCAGGAAGTGCAACCTTTATCCCCCATTGTCTAGGTCACAGGAAACATCTTCGATATCCCCTTTCACCCTCAGTGGAGTTGTCTCGTATCACCGTATCCTTGAACTAGTATCCGTTCATTTGTAACGTTGATCAGTTGTACTGGTAACTTCGTTTCTTGCAGCTCGAAAATGTCAAAACGTAAGTGCTTGAGCATGAAAGAAAAATAATTAATTCTTCAGGAAGTGGATGAAGTCGTTAGAAAACTTTCCTTGCACAGTTTTTCTTTCTTTTCTTTATTTTTTTCTGATTGGTAAAATACATAAAATAAATCAAATGGAAAAAATGGAGTGAAAAATTCCTTTTTTTAATATATAGTGTTTATGAACTTCAAATTTGTTTTATGTAGTTTATAAAGAAAACTGAAAGATGAACCTCTATGTAACTAATTTTCCATATCATGAACTTTTTTTCGGGATTTAAAAACTTCGTTATACGGAGGTCCGATTACATTTATATATAAAATCGTACCCCGATTTAACGAAACCCTATTTAACTAGTTTTTCTCTTTCCTCAATTAAAATGAAGGGAAAACCCCCTATTAACCGAATAATAAACCCCGAATTAACAAATTGCTTCAGCAACTGGAATTTTTTTACTATTATTATTATTTTGAATTAGAAAAAGTAGATTTTATTTTTTTTCTTCCTTCAAATGACTTATCCTTTTTGTCTAGAACAGAAAAAGACTTTTCTTATAAGCAGCAAATTTCAACGGGAAAGGGTAAAAAGACCATTATTAGACTTTACTGATGCAGATGAGTCATGAGTGTAGCCAATCGTGTGAGTTTTGAGTAGGACAGGAAATTCCTTTCTTATCTTATTCCAATCCACAACTCAGAGGATATTTTAAGATTTTACGATTATGATACATTTGACTGCTTATCTATGCAACTGAAGTTGTGAAAATTGTTTATTTATCGGCGCCAATGAATAGCGATTCTAATGCAGAATTTGATTATGAAACTCCTATTTAAAACTTTTACATTTCCTAATGTCTTACATTATTTGAAAAGTGTGGAAACATACCTCATGCAGCAGAATGTAAATGATGCGGTATTTTCTTTTCTGAGTGAAGTCGAAAAAGGACTCTTTCAAGTAAGGAATCAAAAAGATTTCCAAACATCAATTAGTCAGTAATACTGACTAATACATGTTTGATTCATTCAATAAATGATGTTTGATTTAGAAAATTTCCAATTAACTGGTACGTGATAATTCACTAATAGTATTTTTAGCTGTTGAATAAAAAGTTTGTAGTTTCTAACTGTGGATATTTTTTGTGTGACTGCTTATAGAATTTCCAAAAGGTAAATGCAAAAAAACTGCATTTTGTTTGGACCCCGATAAAACGAATAGCCCTGAATTAACGAACAAATTGTTGAACAATGTTGAGACGAACATGTATACTCTACTGACCATTAAAATTGCTGCACCAAGAAGACGACATGCTACAGACGTGAAATTTAAACAACAGGAAGGAGATGCTGTGATATGGAAATGATTAGCTTTTCAGTGGATTCAGACAAAGCAGGCGCATGTAGCGACACCTACAATGCGTTTAAATGATGAAAGGTTTAAATGAGGTCGGTTTCTTATACACAAATTACATTTGAACGTTGTTGCCTGGTGAAATGTTGTTGTGATGCCTCGTGTAAGAAGCAGAAATGCGTGCCAGCACGTTTCTAACTTTGATAAAGGTCGAATTGTAGCGTACCGGGATTGTGCGGCTTATCGTATCACAGTAATGCTGCTCGCGTCGATCGAGATCCAATGACTGTTAGCACAATATGGAATCAATGGGTTCAGGATGGTAATACGGAACGCCGTGCTATCACTAGCAGCCGAGAAGACAGGCATGTTACCCGCATGACCTTAACGGATCGTGCAGCTACGTCATGAGCCCTGAGTCTAGAATTGGGGTCGTTTGCAAGACAACAAGTGTCTGCGCGAACAGTTCGACGACGTTTGCTGCAGCATGAACTCTCAGCTCGGAGACTATGGCTACGGCCACCCTTAACGCTGCGTCACAGACAGGAGTGTCTTCCATGGCGGGATCAACGATGAACCTGGACGCATGAGTGACGAGACGTCATTTTTTCAGATGAATCCAGGTTCTGTAAAAAGCATCAAGATGGTCACATCCGTGTTTGGCGGCATCGTGGTGAACGCACAGCGGCAGCGTGCATCCGTCATCGTCATACTGGCCCATCAGTTGGCGTGATGATATAGGTTGCTATTGGATACACGTCTTGGTCACCTCTTGTTGGCATTGAAGGCTCTTTAAATAGTGCATGTTATATTTCTGGTGTGTTACGACCCGTGGCTCTATCCTTTTATTCGAGCCCTGCGAAACCATATGTTTCAGCAGATAATGTACGACCGCATGTTGCAGGTATTGTACTGACCTTCCTTGATGCGGAAAATGTTCAGCTGTTGCCCTGGTCTGCACATTCACCAGATCTCTTGCCAATAGAAAATGTCTGGTCCATGGTTATCGAATGACTAGCTTGTCACCATACACCAGTCACTACGGTTGATGAGCTGTGGCGTCAAGTTGAAGCTGCATGGGCATCTATACCTGTACATGCCATCCAATCTCTGTTTGACTCAATGCCCAGACGAATAAGTGCTGTTATTACTGCCAGAGCTGGTTGTTCTGGGTATTGATTTCTCAGGATCTATGAACCCAAATTTCCTGAAAATTTAATCTCTCTTACTTGTTATTTCCAGTATAATATATTTGTCCAATAAATATCATTTTGTTTTATCTCCATTTCTTCCTGGTGTAGAAATTTTAATGGCCCCAGTAGTGCATATATCTAATTTTTAAGTTTTCATGTTGGAGTAAAAAATGACATATTTATAAAATATTTAAATATTTAAGGACACGATCACAGTATGATAAATGGATATGTGTTTATATAACGACACGACTGTGTTTGAGAATATCAGAGTATTATATTTTATCTGAAAAATGTATTCCATTTTTTTTATCTTGCTCTGTATCGCCTTTAAATGAATAGAATTCTTTAATTTTATATCTTGCTCTTCTCTGTTACATTTTCTAAAAATTCCATGGAAAAGACTCTGCTTTTTTATGAAGTGATGAAATTTATTTTTTAACATATTATAACATATTTTTAAAAGATGAGTGCTTATACATAAGCATAATTCTAGGAATCATTATAAGTAGATGTTTAAAAAAGGCACACGCACCCACATACATATGTATATACACTGCTCAAAATAATTAAGGGATATTGCGGTTTTAGGTGGATCTTGTGGTTGGGAAACTTTTTAGCTGATTGATACATGGTCGACAGACGTAGTAGGTTATATGAGAATAAATTACACATGTTTGGCCGAAAAAAATGCATTTTATTGCGCATTTGTGTACAAAAGGAAAAAAACACAATTTGTGCATATGAGATAAAAAGAATAAGAAAAGGTGTTTTCTTCAAAGGAAATCATTTTCAGTTGGGGGTATGGTTTCCACGGACGGCCAGCAACGTTGAGCACCTTTGAGGCACGGAGTCAATAATGCTATTAATCACGAGTTGGGGTATTCTGTCCCACTCTTCCAGAAGAGCTCTTTCCAGTTCTTGGAGAGTTTGTGGGGGTGGTTGGCGGCCAGTAACTCGTCTTCCTAGAGCGTCCCAAACGTGCTCTATTGGATTCATGTCTGAAGAACAACCTGGCCATTCCATTCGTACGATTCCTTCCTCGAAAAGGAAATCCTCCACCAGGTTAGCACGATGTGGCCTGCAGTTATCGTCAATTAAAATGAAGTCATCTCCTATTGCTGCAGCGTAAGGGACTTCAATAGGTCTGAGGACCTCACCCCTATATCGGCGAGCAGTCAGAGGTCCATCTCGAATGATGTAGGGGTCTGTGCGCCCGTCAATGGAGATGCCACCATACACCAACACTTCCCACCGCCAAATCTGACACTTTCGTGCAAGAAAGCAGGATTATTCCTACTACCACAGTCCCTCCAGATGAAAATACGCCTATTATCCGGATGAACAGAAAAACGGGACTCGTCAGAAAAAAGAACATTGCTCCATTCATTTCTCCTCCAGTTCACATGCTCTGTTTCCCACTCCCTGCGGTCGCGACGATGCCTTGATGTCAGTCTGACACCTACCATCGGTCGGTGTGAGCATACAGACCTACACGATAGAGCCGGTTTCGGATAATCTGAATTGAAACCGTGGTGCCAGTAGCCGAGCGAAGGTGTTGTTGGAGAAGAGTAGCGTTCATATTTCGGTGTCTCCGAGCCGTTAACACTAAATAACGATCTTCATTGGGTGTTGTTGCCAGTCTACGACCTTGTCCTGGTCTTCGGCCTGCACTTCCAGTCTCCAAAAAACGGTTCCAGATCCTGGAAATCACACTTTGTGACACTCCAATGGCTTTCTCTACTTCGGCTTGAGTTTGGCCCCCTTCTAACCTACTAACAACTCTCCAAGCTTCTGAATCAGTTAAATGACTTCGCTGAGACATCATACTCATCAAAACAAAGCAGCCACTGAATGAGGATCATGCTTGTCTTCATTTCAGTTGAAAGTCAAATTTCATTCGCTGCCTCTGAAGCGACGTTTTTGGCGTCGAACTCAAAATTAGCATACTCCACAGTTTGAAAATCAGAAAAATTTGCATTTGTGATTCTCTTCTTCCGTTTTCGGCAAAAAAAAATTTCGCTTATATCCTTATTTTATAAAAAAACTTACAATATCCTTTAATTGTTTTGAGCAGTGTATAATGCATAGGTAGGGGACACTTAAATCACAAATTAAGATTATTGTGCGTAAATGTTGTATTAAAATTGCATTAATTTTTAATAACAAATGCAATACTTTTTTGTTTTTAAAAACAAAAAAGTATTAACCCTAAAATTGTTAAACTATCCGAATGGTTTAAATTATGTATATGCTGTATACACACACATTGAAAAAAAATGCAACACTTAAATAGTTTCTTTCGTTGAAATAAAAGCCTAAATTTTATATAAATAATTGTAAAGATTTATGGGAAAGATATGTGTATACATAGAGAGTGTGGGGGAGAAAAGTTCCTGAATTTTAAGACAGTTGGCATTCAGTGGAAACTATAGACATATCGTAATACTTTCTAACGCTAAAAATAATTATGAATGCCAGTATAAGGGAGTAATATGAGGCCTTACATCTCAAGATACTTTAGTAGCCCATGGTTAATATTTACTGATTAGATTACTTTACGATTACATAGCTTTTTAATACTATATCCTTACTTTTGCTATTATTGTTTTATGACCATTCGTTTATTATCACAGATATCCTTAAGTAAATTCCGACTAATAAAGAGTGTTTTTTTCCAGGTATAGAAGTTTAAGTTGGCATTACTTTCCAAGATGGCGACCGATTTAACAGCTGTCAAGTGATTTATTCTCAGTTTGGTTTGGCAATTCATCAAAACGATCATCAAGCAAGGCGTAGATTCGTCGAATGGGCCCAAAACGAGATTGCCGTTGTTCTCGATTTTCATAAGCGAATTTTGTTTAGCGATGAAGCGCACTTCTGGTTGAATGGCTACGTCAACTAACAAAGCTGCCGCATTTGGAGTGAAGCTAATCCACAAGTGTATGTCGAAACACCGTTACATCCAGAAAAACTGACTGTTTGGTGCGCTTTATGGGCTGGTGGAATCCTTCTTCAAAAACGATGAAGGCCACAACGTTACAGTCAATGGTGATCGGTATAGAGCCATGATTACTAACTTTTTCATTACTGAATTGAACAATCATGATGTCCAGGAGCTGTGGTTCCAACAAGACAGCGAAACATGTCACACAGCTCGTGCCACAATCGATTTATTGAAAGACACGTTTGGTGACCGCCTAATTTCACGTTTTGGACCTGTGAATTGGCCTCCAAGATCTTGTGATTTAACACCGCTAGACTATTTTCTGTGGGGCTATGTAAAGTCATTGGTCTATGGGGATAAGCCACAAACGCTTGACCATTTGGAAGACAACATTCGCCGTGTTATTGCTGATATACGGCCACAAATGTTGGAAAAAGTCATCGAAAATTGGACGTCCAGATTGGACTACATCCGAGCCAGCCGTGGAAGTCCTATGCCAGAAATAATATTTAAAATGTAATGCCACAAGATTATCTTTCGAATAAAAAAAATCATGTCAATCGAATAATACATCGTTGTTTTATTGCAATTTAAAGTTCTATACCTCTAAAAAAACACCCTATAGTAAAAACAACAGGTAATACATATACTATATATACGATCTGAAAACTGAAAGAATTAAATCAAAAATGCCCCTCTGTTACTTGCAAAAGACAGAGATTATGGTCTTCCTGCGTCATCTCACATACACTGGACTTTTGATTTATACTCCATATAGAAAAATAATTTCCTTTGCTTAAAAAATGAATCAACGAACCAAAATACCTGGAATAAAACAAATTTTCAATGACTTTTCGGAAAATGGACCAAACTTACGTTTTTCGCTTAATTATGACGTTTTTCTTACTCAATCGTTGTTTAAATAATTCTTTTTCCCTTTATCCTAAGCTTTCTTGTGAATCATACCTTTCCTAACTTATGTATATAATTAAAAATCTTCTTATATATTTATAAACGTGTATATTTGTTTTCCAAAATAAAAATAAAAAATTTCTTGTTTACTGAGGAGTTGTTTTCCCAAAATACTATAATAATAATTGAGACGAGGAAAGAAAATCTTAAATAATAATTTAGGTGCAACAACTCTGATTTCGCAGAAGCGTTAAAAACTGACAAATATTTGACGCATAAAACAAAAACATGAAATAAATTACCCTGACGGATTTTTCTTACAATGACATTAAAATATACCTAACGTGAAAATTCTTCAATTTAATCTAATTGGGACTTCAATCACAGCAAAATTAACCCTTTAGCAGTCAAGTTATTTTGATAATTTGGGTACTAAAATTGTCAAATTTTTCAAAGCAAAAATCAAATGTTTATACAAAATAAAATGTACTTAGTAGTTAAAAATTTATATATTTGAATTACATGCATAAGATTTTTAAGGTTTTGTAGCAACTGCATATTCGGTTGAAGTGGTTCACACAGCGTGTCAGGGGTAAAGTTCGCTTCTGGTAAAGCAGTATTTTCTAAAAAAAAAAAATGTGAATACCTATTAGCAGTTCAGTAATTCAGCTTTGTGTGATTTTTTTTTGTGAGCACAAATAAATTTTTCCTATATAGATTCGGATTTGACACAGAGAGGAACCCGAAATAAGCTTCTCCCGATATGTATTTGGATATAACAATAAAATCCACTCAAAATAAAAATTACCACGTATGATACTCGGACGTGATATTTTTGAGCACTTGTGCAGTGCCCGAGATTATCTCGGGCATGATATTTTGGAGCACTAGTGCCATGCCCGTACAAGATAATTAAAATGTTAATTTTGGGCATGATAGTTAAAAGTTTAATTATAAATTGACGCACTTATAAGTTATGCATTTAAATCTATACCATCTTTTTGTGACCGTAAATTCCTTTCCCGAGGAAATGGTCCGAATACGAACAAATTCAAAACCATAAATAAACATTTATTAATATAAATACGCAACATTTTCTCATATCCCGAAACCCACATTTTATTTCCTCGGCAAACATTTTGAAAACAATTTGCAGTCAAACCCCCCTTTCAAAGCATCTCTTTACGAGAAACACGAGAATCCAATCTTTGATACCTCCCTCTCTCTCATTCATAACCCCCACAAACAATAATGAATCATTTGAAGGGTTTTTAATATTGATCCACAGCGACAATTGTTGAGCACATCTTTTCGTAACTCAGCATTTTCCATTCCCCATTCCCCACCCCCCACTTTATTCGAAAATTCTTCACTTTCCCACTTTCGTTGTGAGTGTTTGGTAGGGGGAGGACAAGAATGATTGATTGGCCAAGATGGTCGTTACCGTTACGGGTCGAGCTGGGCTTTTCCTGCGGCTATATTTCATATGATTTTATCCAACTCATTTCACGCCGTCGCTCAACCGTTCTAATAGGCACGCGACACCCACGTGCATTTTTTAAAGCATCGATTCACTTTGAGGGAGGGGGGTATAATAATAGGGCGCCCTTCCAATCAACCTCTTCATCAAGAGGTCGACCCATCCCCTTCTTCACCCCATTTTTCTCTTTCTCTCGCTCTCTTTTCTTTCTCTTTCTTTCTCTTTTTTTACATATATCTCTTCAACCCCTCTTATGAAACAGAATCGGGCATCTCCATTGCATTATCGAAACACGATGCTGTACTTTAGGTTATCAGTTTCGGTAGCGGAAGGAGAGGAAGAGGGGTGGATGTGAGGGCGTCTTCCTTTTCATTACGATAACATTTGTAAAAAAAATATTTAAAAAATCTTTTAGAATGCAATAGGGATGAAAGTGCACACCACGTCAATAGAATAAATAAGAAAAGTTGCAATTTATTTTTCAAAGAAATGCAGTTTGAATTTTCAAAAAGGACTGCTTTTGAATAAAAAGAATAAAGACGAGGGAGATGCAATAGGTAAACAAATAAAAAGAGTATTCATATTGTTTGCATAAATGTATTTATTTATTTATTTACACAGAGTTTGAAAGTGTAATTTTTTCAGTGTCTTGCATCAAGTTTAAAACCGAAAGCTTTAATAGTAAGTCGTTCTAGCTCTGGGGTGGCCAACCCGTGGCCCACGAGGAATAATTTTGCGGTCCGAGAGATTCATTTCAACTTTACAAAACAGGATTATTTTGCATAATATTTTTGTTTTTAGTCACTGGCGCGTAGCTAGTTTTTTTAAGGGAACCCTGTATCAAAAATTCCTTGTGGGTTCTTTTCTGGGCCTCTTAACATATAACCATTTTTGCTTACATGGGGGGGCCCCATATCATTGATACGGCTGATACGGTGGTAGCTATGCTCCTATTTTTAGTGTAGTGTTGTAACAAATATATACCATGACTGTTTCTATTTTATTACAATTCTTCTGTTTTCATACATACTTAGAAGTGAGAAGTATTGCATTGCAGTGATCCCTAGCAGCACACATCACACTTGATCGCTGTAACGTTATCACGTTACTATTGCTAGAGTTAGGCATATTTGATTATTGCATTATTATTATTAAATTATCTATGTTTGTATACATGAAAAATAATTAAAACAATAATAATAATTCGTTCCATTCAAATTTTCACTCAATAAATGTTTGTCATGGGTCGAAATCTAATATAAAGATACATATTTTTTGCGGCCCGCAGGACCGTAATGTTTTTACTGAAGTGGCCGCAAGGTCATTTGGGCTTTTCCACCCCTGTTCTAGCTAAATCCAAATCGCTGCATTAAATGATCAGGATCGATTGAATGATTTTTTTTCTAAGCATGCAAATATTATTCTATAATTGCATTATTTAACGCACTTGTTGAATTCAATCCATTTGATTTTAAAAATTACAATTTGGGTCTTAAAGAGTTTAAAAATTGGGCAAAAAAGATTTTAAAATCGTATTGATTAAGTTTTAAATTATAATGGAGTCTCTAAATTTTGTTCTGGAAAATTAGTTGAACACTCAGAAAAATAAAAAAAAAATATTCAAATGTGTAAAAAATAAATGGCGTATTGATTAACGAATTACTTTCAAAAAAATTTATAAAAGAAAAAACAATTTACATTTATTTGCTTTTTCTAGGTTGGATAGATCCCAATAGCATAACACATAAACGCTCTTTGAAATATTAGATAATTATAGCTGAAGCGTTTCAAAAAACGGTATGCGAGGAATATAGTATGATATTTACTGCAAAGCGAAGGTTATTTTCTGCAAAGTTCATTTAATTCTGATGATTCCTTCATGTGTGACGGGCTCATTGCGATTTCAACTAATTTTCCTCTTGGTTTCTTTGGGGCCAGAATGGCAATTATTTCCAACCAACTCGAGAAGAGAAGCGTAAGTATTCAAATTAGGAATCTTACAAATAGTAGAAGTTTAGCGTACGCGGGGTGGCTATGAGAAGTGAATATACGAGGTCTATGTTTTGCCAGTGCTTAAGTTAAAGTGATAGGAAATCCCGAGTTCAAGATTTTAGCTATCCGTACCGGTGCGATCAAGTTAAAAGTGGATACCATTCCACAAGGACAAAAGCCCCTTCAGTTAGAATCAAGCGAATTGCTGTTTACACAAGATATAGCGGTAAGACTGTTAAATCAAGTTATTAAGAACTGTGTAGTTACTGAAGTTAGAAATAGTCGGTAGAGTAAGATATAGTGGTCGGTTACGCGATTATTTGGTAATACGAATTGTGTATCTTCACTTCAGATTCACTTGAATTCAATATTATTATTATTATTGTATATTGTTTAAGTTAAGATCTTAATAAAGAGATATTAAGGTAAGAGATATGGCTTCTTCTTCGTTCTTTCCCACAGATCTAGGTCGCGAGGATAATGTAGAAGTGGGCACCCCCAAATGGGTGCTTTTTACACATGATGTTGCATTTTTTTTACAAACAGCAGTGTAACATGAACTTCTTAATTATATCGCTTATCGCGTTTTTTCTACAGAAGATCGTTCGCACTTTATATAGAAACGATTTTGATATTTAATTTTATCAATAAATACCGTATTTTTCGGCAATTTGCTTCTATCTGATATACATGATTGCTGACAGTAGCTCTAGCTCGAATTTTTTTATGAAAGTAATTAAACTTTTTCTAATTACTGTAATACACACACACAAATTTTACTTCATTCCTCTTGAATCGTTTTCCAAAGTCCGTTCAATGTTCTTGGATGCCGTTTTCTTAAGACTCGTTTTAATAAACAGTAAGCTTAAAAACCCATTGGAAAAGAGTCAAGTGATTTTACAGGTATTTCATCAAGTGGGTACACTTTATTCCTGTTTCTGATTCTTTCTTTGCTAAATAAGCGGCGGTTGACTTAGACGTGTGATTAGAGGCTTTGTCCATATGAAGCTCGCTTTTATCAATGTCCTTTCCGAGTAAGGTTAAAATTTCTTCTTCAAAAACTGATTCTAAAATATTATGCTGATAGTATATAGAGTGAACTAATTTTGGCTTCACTTCAGACTTATTTTGATTTTTAATTTGCCGTTGTCAGAAAATCCTGCAATTATCATGAATTCCTTTGGGAACTTCACTATACACTGAAGAAGCCATTTCGTACGGTCATCCCCGTCAGTTGAGCAACAAAAATGTATCTTCTTTTATTACAGTTACTTAAATATTCCAATGTCTAATCGAGTACTACCTCAATTTCCATTTTTCGGCAACTAAGTGTTTTTATATTAGTTGTTACAATTTGCTTTTCTTTCAGCACTATGTTTTAGGAAAAGGAGGCGAACTTTAGATTTAAACATTTTTTTAACTTAAAATTTTTTATGAATGATATTACTTACAATGCCGGAAGACATTTCTAGTTACTTTGCAATTAACCTTTGAGTCGGCGGATTTTCTTTTGAGATCAGAGACTTCACTTTCTTGATAGTTGCCTGCGTTCCAACAA
>BMAU01011049.1:0-67133 GCA_019973935.1 Trichonephila clavipes
TTCAAAAGTTATAGTTGAGCCTCTGTACAGAGGTCTGGGGTATATACAGGCAAAATGTTATTATTATAATGGAAGCATGTTTCACAAAAAGGAGAATATTTTGAAAATGGTTCATTCTATGTTCATTTTTTGTCAAAATAGTGTACTTAAATAATTTTTTATCTTAATAATATTCTTAAAACAATTTTATATACATTTTCTAATCTAAGTGACACTAAATATCATAAATATTATCCATTTATACGCTTTTGCAAAATCACGATTCCCAATGTACTCGGATATCTTAAAAAGAAAGATGCAAAAAGGAATTCTGGCTCTTGCCTCCCATTTCATTTTTCATATAGGTATTCTAAATCAATCACACAATGAAGAACAATATAAGTATGTATTTCTTGAACTAAGCAAAGTATTTAAGTAATTTCTTACTTTATAAGAGGCGGATGTTTTCGAAGAGTTTCTGAAACCACTGCATCCAAGATTTTCATGTCTCTGACAGCGTCGTAACTCATCTCGGTCTACAATGATTCAACAATTCCATATTAAAGAATGAAATCCCCAAACTTATAGAATTTTTCTAATATAAAAAGACATAAATTCAGTTTTAAATATTTGTTGCGTACGATATAATATCCATATGAATGAAGAGGAATGCTGAAACAAGGTTACAGTGTACAGAACAAATACATTTCTAAGCAGAGGCAGAGGACACAAAAAAAAGGCATTTTCAATAATATCGCTATTTTCATAGACAGCTTGATAAAACTGTTATCATCTTTCGTGGTTCTAAGAGAAGTAAATTATGCTTTTAGTGGAATTCTATTAACTTAAATAACACAATCTAATTCTTTATAAAGTATGCTTTCCACTGCGGAATAAAATTTGCTTACAAGAATTTGATAGGATATGGCCTTAATAGACAATGCTCCTAATTTCATTCGAATCCAATAATTATTCTTATAGATAGTATAAAAGTTATTAGGGAGTCATATAATATGCTACTTTGCGCTAACGCGTTTTAAAATATTTATTCCAATTGTTAGAATCGCATAAGCGAATTGATACCAAAATTTATATATGGCATTTTACCCTTAAAATCTAATAAATTTTCGATCTTATTATTTGCTAGTTTGTGTGAGTTTTCCTTAATCATTCAGGGAGATTTCAGGATATTTTGAATTTAAGAGTATTTATGATATGTGATATTCGGATATATACATTTATATATATATAACATTGCAAGTGTTACAATTCACTTTCCTTTCGTAACTGCATTTAGCAATTTATATTTTTCATAATAATATAATTTTTTATTAAAAGTATCCGTTCATAGAAATAGGTAAAAATTAATAATAATTTAGTAGAAAAAAAATGTTGAAAACGTAAAAGAGCATCTTACTGTCAAACATTTGAGACACGCACCTTTAGAATTAGTTCAGCATTTTTTAAACAGCATGAACTTTCAAACAAATATTTAAGCTTAAAATAAAAAATTTGATCCTTGCAGAATAAAAATGAAACAGGACCAACAATGTGCAAACTATATATTTTTAGAACTATTCTCTCAATCACGTAATATATCTATTAATATTATACTTTATTTTCCTTAGATATATTAACACTTACTACCAATTTTGTTCAAAATTCATTATCTGCAATTAATAACGACAATTCCTTTTCTGGTAAACCATACTCACCATACGAAATTAATTAATCCTTTTTAGGAATTCACATAGCTCAAAATCCGTTTTATCTTTTAACAAAATTGTTTCTGCACCCACATTTTGAGGAGGAAGAAATTGAATATACAATTCGTGTTCAATCGCTATGAAATGTTACTTATAAAATCTTTCATTTTGTTGTATATATAACTTTAAACTACTTTGTTCAATAAGTGGATTTCTTTATAAAATATAAGAGAACAATTATATTCATATACAATCCTTTTTATTTAATTATTTGTTATGTTGAAAACCTTTTGATCGACTTCAGGAATAAAATCAGCTTTAGTTTCTATGTGAAATACTAAGAATGATATTTGTTATATTTTTGCTATATATAAAAGAAGTTTAAAACAAAGCACCACATTCTGCATTTACTTTTGAATTTTTTCAAATCACCATTCATTTCTGTTTGTACTTTCTTCCAAAGCAAATTTTCCTTCTTTCTCCCTTTATAGTTTACTTTTAGCCTTTTCTTAATTTCCATTTAATTTGAAGTGATTAAAACGAAAATTTTGATCCAAATGGAAACGATAATAGTACTAAACATATCGACATGTAATTAAGTAATAAATCTTTAAGAAAATATTATATGAAAAAAATTGACAATTATGAAAAGAGTATAATAAAAGATAAATATGCTATTTTTTCCTCAAAACAAGAATAAAATGCCAGATAAACACTTATTTCTTAAAAAATCGAAATAAATATAAATACAGTTGAGCCTCTATATAACGAACCTCTTTATTACGAATTTTTCTATATAGCGAACTTTTTCCTGGCACCTTGAACATTTCACGATTTTCTTCGTAAAATAACCTCTCTATAGCGAAGTGCATTTTCTATATAACGAACTTTTTCTTTTCTGATTCAATTTTTGTTCTCCCTTTATTTAAAGTATTTCTGAAAAAATTTCAGTTTATTCTCTCTTTAACACATTTCATGCTGGTCATACATTTTAAAATGGTTGTATTATATCTTAACTTGCCGAGAACAATAGAGTTCTGGACGTTTGATCCAAGAATTGCAACCATTGACCCCCGTTTTCTAGTTCACTAGGAACATCTTAGATATCTTCTTTCACCCTCAGTGGAGTTGTCCCGTGTCCCTGCGTTGTAATTATAATATAATGTATGTTTAATATTACTTGTATGCTTTAAATTTTTAAATGTCCTTAAAATTCATTAATTTTAGTAAAAAATTATTTTCTTAATATTGAAAATACAGTGAATTCTTCAACATCCTTTTTCTTGTTTTCTTTGTAATTTTTCTTTCTTTATTTCTTTTTTTTATGGGTAAATTATAAAAAATAAAAACCTATATCAATTTTCAAAAAAGATGTGAATAATTCCTTTTTTTAATATGTAGTATTTAAGAATTTAAAATTTGTTTTATGTGGTTTATAAAGTATTCTAAAAGATAAACCTCTGTATAACGAATTTTCCATATAACGAACATTTTTCTGGGATTTAACGATTTCGTTATATAGAGGTCCGACACTTTACTTATATCTAATGCATTGCTCTTAATCTAAACATGTTAGAGTTTATATACTTCGAAGGCGGTAGCACACACAAAAAATTTTCAAGGGAGGGGTCCAGGTTCGAATTCCACCATTTTCGTATAGTGCTCAAATACGTTACCTAACATATTCTTTTGATTTTGTCGATTTTCGGGAACAAAAACAACACAAAATTAATTATTGAAAAAATAATTAGCATTAATTGATCAAATTAATTATTAATAACAGATGTATAATTAAAATTTACGTAATACATACATAGGATTATAACCAATCGGAAAAAAAATAAAGGGCTATGGAGGGTGTCCGGAACAGTAGGACACCCCCCCTCTTGTGTGCGCCACTGTTAGTGTTGTGAAAGCACCAAAGAGCGAAGGGGCGATCGATCTGAAAGCACCCCAGGAGCGAAGGGGTGTTTGACCCGAGGAGCGCCGAGCGCCGCTTATTTTCTCTTTACTTCGGTGGCAACAGGGGGAGGTAAAGCGCTCCGAAAGGGGAGAGAGGGAATTCCTCTAGATGCGTTTGGAGGAAGCAGACGGCTATGAGCGTGCGCGATAATATTTAACCTTTTTTATGCATCCATGTAAGTAGCTTAATAAATGTTTTATTTAAATTAAGAAACACTCGTTGCACATCATTTATTTCGCTCTTGGTTTATAGATTTATAAATAAGTTGTGAGAATTGAACATTTTCAAGGTATTTTAGGGAAATGTATTGTTCTTGAAATAGAAAGAAGTCATCGAATTGGTGACATATTAAACAGATACATTGAATTTTATTTAACAAATCACAAAATGTTTTCTTACGTGTTTCTCAAACGCTTCATCTACTTCTTGGATCAGTTTCTCCTGCCACTCTGGATTCGTTGCCAAACAATATGCTACAAAAGTGAGTACTGTCGCCGTAGTTTCGTACCCGACCAGAAAAAACAGGACACATTGCGCTAGTATTTCAATATCTGAAAGCTCTGGATAGAAAAAAAATGACATGTTAATTAATTTCGCCCAAAAGAAGAAGAAGCGAATAACTAAATTATACACAAGTACACACATACAATGACATTCTTAGATGAGAAATTTCTCGAAATGAAAAAACAAAGATTGTTGTATCCTAGCTAATTAAATAAACAAGCAAAATTGTAGTTTAAATTAAAGAATATATTTGAACGGCTTGGGAAATATACTAGTTAATATCCATACACGCTTTTTATGTTATGAAACGTTTAATGCTCTAACTATGCTTAACCTTTTAAAAACCGCAAATGCTCTTAAATTTAGATAGAAATGAAGAACCAACATTATGGATACATACGTATTCAATTGGGGATATTGTTATTGTAAAAAAAATCATGAAAAAAAGCTCATACCCACAGAGATGCAATGATTAATTTTAACAGGTTTAAAGTACATAAGTTTTCTTTTGAATCAACCAAATAAGAAGTGTCAAGAGATAACGAAATGTAATTATCGCAACATCTTATAAGAAAGTAAAGCTCTTTTTATAACAGTAGAGCATAGAGTTTGTTTGAATTGTGTAGCGCATAGGTGAGGAACGTGCACCATCCATGTGGAGCCTTAATACAGCTAGATCTTGTGTATTAATAGATATTCATTTGTTTAGATTACAACAATTTGAAAGTTTATAGATTTAAATAAAGAACTCTATTAATACAAGTATTAGGGGTTAGTGATATTCTTAACTAATTGTACAGTGCAAATAACAGAGCTGTTCCGTATTGGGTTTTTATCTTCTTTGCGGCGGAACTCTCCGCAAATTAGCAAACCTTGTATCTCTCGTAGACAGAGTAAAAAAGGCAGTACACACTTCCTAAATAAAGCTATGAGAGATACAGTCCGCATTCTTCTTTGATCCAGCCTAATACGCTCTCCAACATTTTGGTCCTTTTCGGGCCGGAAGTATTTCTGATGAACAACTAGTTCACCCGCAGTTTCTTTGGTTTGTAGATTTTACCGTTAATCATTCTGGCTAGATCATGACATCTAGCAAAACAGAAATTACTACGTTAAACCGCAAACGCGGTAATATCAAATGCCAGCTTACGAAAATGGCGAACGCTTTACAGAAACAAACTGACCTATCGATACCAGAACTTCAAGCCAAACTGTCCATTGTGTTAAAATTAGAGGAAAAATTCGAACAATTAAAGAGCGACTATTACAAGATCACCAATGAAACGGAATACGCTTACGCCGAGTCAGTTCTGAATTCAATGGAGGATGATCTGCAAGATTTTGAAGTATGTCTGAAGACGTCTATTAATAAATTTAAATATGGTGCAGAATCTCTTTGTCAATACTCAACAATAGTCAGCCTACAGGCTCCCAAATAGAACTACCAAAAATTCCTCTTCCAACTTTTAATGGGAAATTTGAGGAATGGGGTTTATTCAAAACTTAATTTTATAATCTCATAAATGAAAATTCTCAGCTTTCTGATAATGAAAAACTACATTATTAGCATGGCGCTCTGAGGGGAGATGCTAAGATAGTTGAAACTTTTAATGATGATTTTTTCACTTTTTAAAGCTATTGAACAAAGAATCGAAAATAACAGAGTTGTTGTTGACTGTCATATCAAAAATATTCTCAATTTGCAGGCAATGAAACACGAGTCCTCTGGAGATTTGCGCATCCTATTAGATAATATTAAGAAAAATCTTAAACTTCGAAAGAGATAAATTATCAAACTCGTTATTATTAAATGTGGTTCTGGGTAAATTAGATCGGGAAACAAGAAAACAATACGAACTAACATTAAAAGACGATGAGGTTCCTGATTTTGATGCGTGTTTGGAATTTCTGGAGAAGATAGCAAATATTTTAGGCAGCGTTAATAACAACATTCCGAAAAAATTAAATTATGAACGATCAAAATCCTTTCCTATTAAATCTAATATACCAAAGTTTTGTAATGTCTGTAAAACGCAAACGCACGTATTGTATCAATGCCATAAATTTAAAGCAATGAGTTTGATTCACAGAACTGATTTGGTTAAACAACTTCGAATTTGCACTAATTGTTTAAGTGAATTTCATGCTGTGTCAAAGTGTAATTCTAAAAATCTTTGTTTTGTCTGTAAGCAGAAGCATCACAAACTTTGCTTCATAAATATTCAACGCCATCAACTAAATGCAAAGTTGACCTTGAAATATTGGAGCCTGACATGTATTCTTCACAAGTCGTAAACCATTCGGAATAGGCGTTGAATATGCGTTTTCTTTTGGGCGTCTGGACTGTAAACAGTCCTCAATCCCATATCGTGAGAGTCTATGATGCTGGGCATGGCAAAAGTGGTGTTTTCCATTCTGCTGAGTGGCATGATGGCGATTGGTCGGGCGATGGAATCCGGGAGGCGTGGCAATGGTTCTTCATCTGGGTGGAAAGTTCTTGAGGGTTTTTTTTGGCTTGGCTGAGAGCTAAGAGATTGCTCTCTGATTGGATGCTGGTTACAGTGAACACTGACTCCGATTGGCTGCCCCGGAGGCTGAGATTTAAATTATGGGGAGGAGCATGTCCAGTGGGGAGAGCAGGAGAAAAATATTGACAAAAATAAAGAAAGTGAAATTTTAGAATTTACAGTGTGCAATAAAAATTGCACGAGAAAATAGAATTACGGGGGATTATAGGAGTCAAGAAGAATTCTTCTTGGTCTCTTTGTTTTGTCATTAGGGGTATATTGAGATAAATTTTGCATATTGATATTATTGGTAGCTTCTAAGTCGTTAAAAAAGTTAATTGCGATATTCTGAATATGTGATTTGAAACTTTTAATTTTAAGAGCATTACGTATGTCGTCATTACGCATATATCTTATGGCTTTGACGATCATACGTATTAAAGAATTTTGTAGGGTATCAAGTATATTAATATTTGTTTTAGTGGCATAACCCCAAACTGGACATGCATAAGCTAAGATGGGACGCATAACGGCTGTATAGAGAAGCACTTTGTTTTCTATACTTAAATGAGAATTCCGGCCAATTAGGGGGTAAAGTTTAAACATTATTTTCCGGAATTTGTCGCGAACGTAATAAATGTGTTGTTTCCATTGAAACCATTCGGAACCACTTTCTCCTTCGAAGAACGCTCGCGTTTCATTCCATACTAATGGAAATAACAGTATTTTGATTAACACTGCAATAGTTTATGTGAGAGATTCTGAAGGAATCAGACAACCTTTGCGTGCTATTTTAGACTACGATTCAGAATCGAGTTTCGTTAGCTCAAGTTCAGCAGAAGCTTTCGAATTACAAAAAGAAAAGATAAACATTGCGATCAGTGGTTTGATGACGCATCTATTTACATAAGAAAAAAGAATTCCACTCAAATCTCAAACGCTAGGAATGACTCGCAGTGGGAAATTCACTTATTGCTTGTGCCAAAGCTTCTCTCCTTCTAAGAGAATTAATATTGCGCATTTGAATATTCCTAGTAATATACATCTGGCCGATCCAACTTTTTATATTCCTCAGAGAGTAGATTTGCAGTTAGGTTGTTTGCGTTTTTAGAAGGGGATAAAATTAGGATTGGGAATGATTTAATTCTGCAATCAGGCTGTTTTGGTACCTAGTTTCGGGTAAAATTTCAGACTCTAATTTAAATATTTCGACAAGGCATTGCTTTTTGGCTAAAAACTTGGAAGCTTTAAACAAAACTCGTGCTAACTTCTGGGAAATAGAAGATGTCGAACCTCAGGAAATTTGCAATAGGGATGAATTAATTTACTGCAACGAGCATTTCGCTAAAACGCATACAAGAAAGGCAGATGACAAATACGTTGTTTCTATGCCATATTGAAACCAGAATTGCCTGAAACTATTTTGGGAAATTCTAAAATGATTGCATCTAAAAGGTTAGATCAGCTATATGGACACGCTTAGAACGCGACCCTACTATGAGAGCACTTTACTCAGAATTCCTAAACGAATATGTATCTTTGCATCACAGGAGGGAAGTGAAGGAGGATTCCAAGTCAGAGGCAGGGTATTATCTTCCTCATCAGGGCATTTTACGACCGGACAACATGACAACTAAACTGCGTGTCGTTTTTTACGCTAGTGCTAAAACTACTAGCGGTTATTCCTTAAATGGTTTATTGTACAAAGGAGGTGTGTTTCAAGAAGACCTGTTCTCAATTCTTATTAGGTTCCGCAAACACATTTCCGCCTTCACCGCAGACATAAAGCAGATGGTAAGAATGTTTGAGCTAAATGAATCTCAGACCAGGCTTCAAAAAATCTTGTGGGAAACTAGAAAGACATTTTCTAGTAAAATATATGAATTGCGAACTGTCACATATGACACAGCAAATGCTCCGTACTTGGCAACCAAGGTTTTGCAGCAACTCGCTTTAGATGAGGAAAAGAACTTTCAAAGAGGAGGAATGACGTTGCATAAGTGGTACACAAACCTTTCTCCAACAACTGCGCAGGAAGAATTTCCTTTGACAGAAATTCCGAAGAAATCCCGTTTAAGACTCTGGGCATGATTTGGATCAGTGTAAGTGATACCTTTACTTACAAAGCCAACGTCAGTCTTAATCGCAGCTATACCAAACGAGATGTCTTGTCCCAGATCGCCCGCATTTACGATTTATTTGGACTTCTTGGTCCTGTCATTTCCAAAGGTAAAATTTTTATGCAACAGCACTGGCTGCTTAAATTAGACTAGTATGAAATACTTCCTTCAGATATTTCGCAACAATGGGAGAACTTCGTTAAGGCACTACCTGACTTGGAGAAAATCAAAATACCCAGATGATTTCTAAAGATCAGTGCCATCAGTGTAGTGGTTCATGGCTTTGCAGATGCTTCCTCTAAAGCTTATGGTGCAGTTATTTGTATGCAAACAGTATCTATCGCTGAGGAATCAAATTGCCAACTCTTGTGCAGTAAATCACGTGTAGCTCCGACCAAGCTCATGACTCAAGCTCTTCTGTCGAAGCTTACTCGCAAGGTCATATCAGCTCTAAAGATGCAGATAGAGTCCAATCAGTTGTGGTCAGATTCTACAATCGCTCTCGCATGGATTAATACCCCTCCAAACCAGCTGAAGACCGTCGTCGGTAATCGAGTGTTGCAGATCCAGCAGTTAGTTATTCAAGGATTTCCAGTGGAAGCATGTCTCATCAGAGGTCAACCCAGCCGATGTCCTTTCTCTTGTATTGGATGTAAAGGAACTTGCAGCTAATGATTTGTGGTGGAAGGGTCCTGATTTGCAGAACATGGCTGTAGCTGCTTCTAACAGCTTACGAGTTTCCAGTACCGTGACTGACCAGTGTTTTACCAACGAACTTAAACCTATGTATAAAGTGACTTTGAAGTTAAATATAGACTCTAATTGTATTGATAATTTTCTTGATCATACAAAAATTTTTCATAAACTAATTAGAATTTTAGCCTTTATTTTCAGGTTTATTAAAAATTTTAAAACTGGTGTAAAACAAACCCTTCCACTTATTCTTGAAGAATATGGTTTGGTAGAGATATTCCTTATTAAACGTTTTTAAGTAGGATATTTTTTCTGCAGAAATGGCTTCCTTAAAAAAGGGATCTTCAGTTCCGTAGTCAAGTAAGCTAAAATTTCTTAATCCCTTTATTGATAGAGAAGGTCCTACTGTAATGTCAGTTGGAACCAAAAACACCTTATAATTCTGCCTCCGGGCAATAAATTAGTCAAACTTATATTTCAGTATTATCACAAACGTGATTTTCATCTGGGTCAACAAGCTCTATTAAATATTGTATGTTTAAAATATTGGGCTCTTGGTGGTAGAGGCGTAGCACGAAGAGTAGTTCATGAATGTGTAGAATACTTCAAGAATAATCCAGTTATCGCCAATCAAATCATGGGGGATCTTCTTCCCGAAAGAGTAACGCCAAGTTCGGCTTTTCAAAACGCAGGACTAGACTTATGCAACCCATTTCAAATCAAATATAAGGGGCAGAGAAAGGATACATTTCAGAAAGTCAACGCGGTCATATTTGTCTGTATGGCAACTAAAGCAGTTCACCTAGATTTTGTTTCAGATTTTTGACTGTCAACGCTTTGATTGTCACTTTAATTTTTTGCATGTAGTGGCAAAAGTTCAATTCTTTTTAGCAATAATGCTACGAATTTCATTGGAGCTTCAGCAGAACTGAAGCATATATATATAAACTTGTCATAAAAGATGAAACCATTGCAAGAGAGCCTGTTTGCCTCAAAGGGCATCAAAAGGAAATTTTTGCCACCTAGGGCACCCAATTTTGGTGGCCTCTGGGAGGCGGGCGTAAAAACATTTAAGTATTATTCGAGAAGAGTGGTAGGCCCCGCAAAACTAGCGCTAGAAGAATTTATAATTGTAATAGTTCAAATTGAGAGTATCCTCAATTCCTGACCTCTCACTCCCTTGTCATCTGATACAGACGATTTCCAAGTACTAACTCCAGACCATTTCCAGATAGGAAAACCTATAAATGCTATCCCTGAAACCTACATAACTGATAAAGTGGACAACCTTCTTAATAAGTGGCAGAAAACTCAAACACTTGTTCAAACAATATGGAAACGCTGGCAAAACGGCTATTTGAGCCATTTACTACAGCGAACCAAATGGGTGCTTAAGCAACCCAATATTCTCCCTGGTATGATGGTTTTAATTAAAGACCCTCAACTCTCTCTCACACACACGACCTGTAATTGGTCATTGGGTAGGATTATTAAGTCTATTCCAGGCCCTGATGGAAACGTCAGAGTAGTTGATGTACGTACGCCTAAAGGTAACTACAGGAGATCTCTTTCAAAAATTTGTATTTTGCCAATTAAAGACAATCTTAATCTCCTGTAAAGCAACTAACTGCATTTCAGTGCTAATTTTTTTTGTGTATTTTTACGTAACTTTTAATTTTTTAATTAATTTTAACTTGTATTTGCTCTTATTTAACTCTTTGTATTTATATTGTATAATGTTAACTTTTATATGTAATATATATATATATATATATATATATATATATATAGTTGAAATGTCATATTTCAACTCCACGCGGGATATTCCGCATTGTGTTTTTATCGCCTTTGGCGACGGAACTCTCCTCAAATTGGCAACCCTTGTAATCTCTCATAGAAAGAGTAAACAAGGCATTGCGCACTTTCGCAATAGAGCTATGAGAGATACAGCCCGCATTCTTCTTTGATCCAGCCTAATACGCCCTCCAACAAGAACATCATCTAATGTATAACTGCAACACTACCGAACATATTACATAATATCTACACACAAAACTATGTTCTTATTGTTAATGTTGTAAGAAAACATCTGTCGATTTGTCTCTTGTCATACTTGTCTCTTTCTAGTTGTTATAGTTGTCATACAGTTGTTATTTTTATTCTGCGACTTTATTAAAACTTGGTGTTATAGCATTTTTATCAAGTAAAAACTTTCTTAAGATATTATTTAATTTTTTGTTGTTCTTTACCCATCATGTCAAACTACAAGAAAAAAATTAAACGAAGGAAATCGAACATGTAATATAGAGTGAGCGTTCAATTTATTCTTCATTTCTGTAAAACACAAAATAATGTTTTACTTTGCGATGTGGATTAAACTACTTTTAATAGAACGAACGCAAGTAAATAATATTTGATACATTAAGAACATACATTCTTCAATCTAGAAGGTGAATCTTGATAAACTACACTTTAAGAGTTGGAAAAAACCGTCAAAAAAGGTGTGTCTGCGACTTCCTTCACCACTGATTAATTTAAGTGTGTCCTTTTATAGTAAGATGTCTGGACACTCTATAGTGCAAATACAAAATGGCCATACGAATGAAATTTGTTATGCTGATATTAGAGAATGATGGGGAGCACCTCGAGATGAATTTTTGAAATTCGTTTAAAATATTTTTAAATTCAATGTTGAAGATGTTCTTAATTATATATAATATTGTAGGCCTAGTTGTCGAACAAAACGTCGCAACATTTACATTCTCGCTTCATCTGAAGGGTGCTTTTCAAGATGAGTGATTTTGTTTCAATGGCCTGAAGTAATTAGACTTGGAAGAAAGTTTTTTAGAATAGCGCTAAAAACCATTTAATTTCGATTTTTTTTCTTGAAATTATTCTTATTCATCAATTCAAGCGTCACAGTATTTACATTGTACAGTAACGGAACACGCGGCAAGATATACCAGTGTTTTAAAAAAGAACGTGAAAATTTCAAACAAGTAATTTTGTATACGAAGGAAGATTATCGCTTTGCTGTGCATAATTCTGGTGCATATTACCTAGCATGAAGTCGGGGTTCATTTTTGCTTATGGTACCACGGAGTTAGTTTGAAATAAGTCATATTTATCGATAATATTAACATTTATTATTTGTGCAAGCCGGATAGTTACATTTTATTTCAAAAATTTCCCTAAGGGTATGAATGAGACAATTGCAAATAAGAGTATCAGTCATACTTGAAACTCGTAATAGTTATTGAAATAAATATAAAAAGTTGGCAGTGAGTTAATCTGCGGGATAAAAGGGAAATTTAAATTACTTTAAAAGTATAACGGAATCAATTATGCGTTAATTCATTTTTTACAGAACACAAATATTGTTACGAATTTTGTGTAAATAGTGTAAATAATTTGTATTTGAGTGTTTAATGAATTTATATTACTCTATGTTATATTTATTTCATGTTAAAATTGTACTATTCACATGCAATGCCACCCTTTACGTTATAATGGCGATTCAATGAGAACTTGTCGAGATCTTGGCGGCTAATTAAGCAACCATTTTCTTGATTAAACTAGCCATGATTGACCATGAGTCTTGATTAAACCAGCGAGTAGTGAGGATTGTTTTGACTAGAGATTAGCTCGGCTGTGCTTGTGAATAATCTTTACTTACGTGTATTTTTAAATACTGATTATTGTGTTTGATTGCCGTTGAAGGTGTGAAGATCTTCAGATATTTACCCTGTGAATATTGCCCCTGAATTCTGTATTGAAAGGATTGGATTTTTGATAATAAAATCGCATCATTCTTAAAGAACTGTTTATTTTATTTGTGATTATTTTACATAAAATTCACGAACCCAGATCTACGTAATAGCTTGGTGTCAGAAGTAAGGTTTTATGCCAATAACAAGAGCGATGGATGAGCAACTGAAGGCTCTGTTGGAAGGCATCAATGCCTTGAAAAGCGGCCAAGAAGAAACTATGGCGAGAATGGAGAACATGCAGAGAAGCCAAGAAGAGATTAAGAATGAGTTGAAGGAGAGAATGGAGAAAGACCAGCAAAAAATGCAGATAGGTCAAGAAGAGCTGAAAAATACTTTAGAAAAGAAAATCGATAGCGTGGAAGAAAAAAATAGCATTGAAAGCTGAAGAATAGATTGCAGTAGTTGAAGAGAAGAAAGTAGGGGAAGAAATAGGAAGAATTAAAGAGCAAGTTGAAGAAATAGGAAGAATTAAAGAGCAAGTTGAAGAAATAGGAAGAATTAAAGAGCAAGTTGAAGAAAGAGGAAGAATTAAAGAGTAAGTTGAAGAAATAGGAAGAATTAAAGAGCAAGTTGAAGAAATAGGAAGAATTAAAGAGCAAGTTGATGAAAGAATTGAAGAAGTCGCTGGAAATTTTACCCAGCGATTTGAAGATCTGGAAAAGAAGCTTCTAGCTTGCGGGAATACAAAGAATGAAAGCAAGTTTACACCTGTTTCTTCGGTATCTAAGCCTGCCTCCTCTGACTGCCTCACCAGTGTCTGTGAAACTCTCCACCTATGACGAAAAAACCAACTGGGAGGTATATAAGACTCAATTCTCCATAATTTCTGAAGCCAATGGATGGACTGAAGGGGTGAAAGCATGTCAGCTAGCAGCATCTTTAGAGGAGAAGCTTTTAAAATACTGCAGACTCTTCCCAACACAGAGCGACTGAATTTGAACTCCCTGTATAATGCTCTGGATCTTTGGGTCGGCCAGAAATACTCCAAGGACTACGCACGTCTGCAGATGAAAACAAGACTCCAGAAAACCGGAGAAAGCTTGCAGGAGTATGCCTCCGAAGTAGAAAGGCTCACCAACTTGGCTTTCTCTGACCACCCAGCAACTGTGCGAGAAGTAATCTCTTCGCAGTACTTCGTGGACAGCCTGAAGTGTTATATGCCCTGAAAATGGAGGCTGCCAATGAAGCCAGTTGCAGAGACCGCCATTCCATCCGAGGGGCTAGAGTGACTGCAGATGCGCCCTGTGTTTCTCCATGGATAAAGGAGATTGAAAAACTAAGAGAGGAAATTCAAGAATTAATTGCTCAACGTCAGAATTTGAGGAGACGTAGAATCTCGTGTTGGGGATGCGGTGGAGCAGGGCATTTGAGAAGTAGCCCTCAAATAAATAAAAAAAGATCGCAACATCAAGTGCTGGGGGTGCGATAGAACCGGGCATGTAAGAAGTAACTGCCCTTGAGTAAATCAAGAAGATCCTTGTCGTACAAGTGTAACAGAATTAAAGAAAGTGAGTAGCAACCGAAAAAGATCAGCAGATGAAAATGGAGACTTCCGTTCGAAAAAACCCTGTTCGGAGAGCAGCAAAAATCTCTCATACAGCTTGAGAGTTGAAAAGAAATTTGGCGTGATACATCCAGTAGTCCACCAAGTCACGACGCCATCGACATCGGAATTAGACCCTTGGAGTGATGACAGCGTCCGAAAAAAACAACTGGCAGATCCGGAAATAAAACCAATCATAGAATTCAAAGAGTCGTCTGACGAAAAGCCCAGACAAGACATCGGCAAGACATCGCCTTTTTCCATCATACAACGAAGAGTTACTGGGCGCTTTGGGTCTATCTCCATCTGAAAAATGGTGTTTTATATCGAAAATGGGAGTCTGACGACGGAAAGACATTCAGGTGGCAATTAATACTCCCAAAGACAAGAGTTTCAACGGTCCTTAAAGAACTCTATGGCAGTCCAACTGGAGGTCATTTTGGTCTTATGAAGACAAAAAGTTCGTGAGCGCTTCAACTGGAACAATGTGCGTAGTGACGTGGAAAAGTGTTGTCGCATTTGTGATCCCTGTGCTGCACGCAAAGGTCTCAGGAAACGCACTAGAGGAAGACTGCAGCTGTATAATGTGGGAGCGCCTTTCGGACGAATAGCTTTTAACATCCTAGGTCCACTTCCGAGATCTTCAGATGGCAACAACAACATCCTGGTTGTCATGGACTACTTCACTAAGTGGCCTGAAGCCTATCCTATTCCCGACCAGGAGGCCTCGACTGTTGCAGAGGATTTAGCTCAACACTGGATCTCACGATTCGGGGTCTCTCTACAACTGCACTCCGATCAAAGAAGAAACTTCGATTCTGCAGTTTGCAAGAGACTGTGTGAAATACTCGCCATCGACAAAACCAGAACAACAGTTTTGCATCCTCAGTCTAACGTCATGGTAGAGAGGTTCAATCGGACCATCCTCAACAGCTCTCTCTCTCTCTCTCTCTCTCCTGGTATCCAGTAATCAACAGGACTGGGACAAGAAATTTCCATTTTTCCTGCTTGCCTACAAGAGTGCCGTTCACGAGACCACCGGTTATTCTCCATCCCAGATGCTCTTCGGACGATATCTTCGCCTGCCTGCAGATCTTCTGTTCAGCCGGCCACCAGATGCAGCCTTGGTGCCTGAGGAGTATATTGAAAAACTCCAGGCACGGATGGAGGAAATTCATCATCTGGCTAGGGAAAGAATCGGCACATGGCTTCTGAGATAAGACCCGATACGACGCAAGAGCAACCAGACATGACTTTCATGAAGGCGACAAAGTGTGATTATGGAATCCAAAACGTCGCAAAGGACTCTCTCCAAAGCTGCAGACCAACTGGGAAGGTCCTTACACAGTCCTAAAAAGACTGAATGACGTTATGGGGCGGATACAGAAATCACACTCAAAAAAAATCAAAGGTAATACATTACAATAGGCTAGCCCCTTATCTTGGCCAAGATGAATAAGATCCTTAAATTCAGACCATGGTCATTAAATATTTTGTAAATGTAAATTATTTCTCTTTTATAATTCTTTAGTTTTATTTTAGTTTTGTAATTTATGTATTGTGAATTTATTTGCTTTGTATATGATGTTGTATATATCTGTTACTTTATATGTGATTATTATGTGAGTAGTTTGTCTGTAAATAGATACATCTTACACAGGGATTGTATTGCCCGGGGGACGTGCAGTCTTTGAGGAGGAGACAGTGTTACGAATATTGTGTAAGAAGTGTAAATAATTTGTATTTAAGTGTTTAATACATTTATGTTACTCTATGTTATACTTATTTCATGTTCAAATTGTACTATTCACATGCAATGCCATCCTTTACGTTATAATGGCAAATCAATGAGAACTTGGCGAAATCTTGGCGGTAGAGCCAAGTTGGAGGCCAGTTTGGCGACTTTGGAGACCGTTTTGGCGTCATTGGTGACCATGTTTGCGAGTTCAAAACCCTCTGGAATCTTCTAGAAGGTAGTAGATCTCTCCACTAATGTCACGAGCGGTTAATATTTCTGGAAGTTTCTGTCACGCCTGTAAAAAGATGGTTGCCGGTACGGCGGTAAGTCTTGATTAAACCAGCGAGTAGTGAAGATTGTTTGACTACAGATTAGCTCGACTGTGCTTGTGAATAAGCTTTACTTACGTGTATTTTTAAACACTGATTATTGTGTTTGATTGCTTTTGAAGGTCTGAAGAACTTCGGATATTTACCCTCTTGATATTGCCACTGAATCCTGTATTGAAAGGATTAGATTTTTGATTGTAAATTCGCATCGCTCTTGAAGAACTGTTTATTTTCTTTGTGATTGTTTTGCATAAAATCGACGATCCCGGATATACGTAAGAATATCATTCTTTGCCAAAGTGGTATTTCTTCAATACATTTTAATGAAATAGCTACTTAAATTTAAGTTTTGTATACTTTGTTTTCCAAGAATCAGAGGATAATATAAGATATGTTATACGGATGAATTAAACCCAGAGTAATTTTTCTATCGAAAGTAATGCATTATATTTTCCTGATGTTTTTATTTTTTCTTATCTAAGCAAACTCTCCATCTCTAGAAAATTGGCACTTATTAAAGGGAAAAAAATCTTTTATGCTGAAGGTTGTTAAGAATAAAAAAAAGGCTTGAAAAGTGATTGTTAAATATATATAGCTCACGAAAAACATAAGTAATATAAAAAAGTTTTTTGGTAAGTCAATTCCTACTTAGATCAACAAAGAAAAACCTCATTTTAGCTACTTTTTATTAAATAGTTAAAATTAATATAAATATGTTTATGCATATGAAAGAATAACAACATTAAGTGGTAATTAATTTTTATTCATTATCATTAACATATCGTATTGTCATCCAAAAAAAATCGTGTATATAAAATTTCAGTTCACCTGAGCGCTTTAAAACGTGAGAAAAAATATTTTAAAGTATTGACCCAAGTCGCTAAAAATGAAACCAACGTGGCTGCATCTGTAATTTAAAGAATTCCATAAACAGCCACTGTTTATGTAAATAATTAAAATTAATTTACACGTAAAAAATTAAAATTAATTTACTAAAACTAATTATTTAAATTCATTTCAGTCAATTAATTTTTATTAATTATAATTAAATTATCGTAATCTTACGCCAAACAATAGTTTATGGAAAATTGCAGTTCAAATGAGCGCCTTAAAATGGGAAAAAAAAAACCTTTTCGTGTTTGACACAAGTCGCCAAAATGGTCGCTAAGTCTCCCCAAATGATGCCAACGTGGCAAGTTTTATTTTGCTCATACAGTTATGACCTCCAGAATGTTTAGTGATGTACAGTTTTAGATAAAATTCCATTCTGTTGTCGCGTAAAAATGCTCTTGCTCTTCTACGTATCTTAAAATAAATGTTTAAAATTTATTTCCTCTCTTTTAATGGAGTTTCGGCCTCTTCGGTGTAACCCCTTAACTGCCAATTAAAGTAACGTGATTCACTCCCCAGTGCCGTCATTTTTTACATAGACGTGCATTTGCGGTGTTTGGGTGGACAAGAGAAGGCACAAAAAAGCAAATGTTTCCCAGAAATAAGTAAATGCTCCGGAAACAGTATCAAGGGCATTTTGTTTCATTTCAATGCCTTCGCGGTAGTTTTATTGATAACAGCGCTGCGATAAGAATTGTACTTTGGAAGAAGTTATGTATATATACGTCCGGCACTCAATGCATTGGTTAAGCAAGATGGATATATAAACCGCGGCGGCTTTTAGGGGTTAAAGACGATGCATTATATTCGGGTATAAATTAAGGTCGTGTTTGTAAAATAATAAAAAATAGTTTTTTTAAAAAATTAATACGAAGGTTACACGAAGTATTATTCCTCAAGAAATGTCGAGAAAACATAATTTAATCATTTGAAAATTGAAATAGACCAAATATAACGCAAATAAAATTTCCAGATTAAAATTTAATTTACGTGGTGTCATTTTTGCACAAACATATGTCTCAGAAATCGTTTCAAAGCTATACAGTACCATACATATCTCAAATATGCCGAATTTTTTTTTTACATTTTCTTATGGCATATATCATTGTGCAGCTTACCATCAAATTGCAGATCTGATAATATATTAGTTTTTCAGATATTTCAAGTTTTCTGAGCTTAGCTTAAGGTTCATAGTTAGATGACGTAGTCGACATCTGAGTTGGCACCTCACTCATCAACTCCTCTCAGCACAAACGTAAAGACTTTGAACTTATCATTTGTTATCTTGATTTTGTGAATCCAAACCATTTGATGAGATCAATACCTTAGATTGCACTCACAGTAACAGCGGCATCACACTTTGTGTCATAACATGTTTCGTGAATGTCAGCTCCCCTACATGATGTTAATTGAAAGTTCAGGGACCTAATTTGTACTACACGTGTGAATCACTAGTCCATATTATTAGAATACACCTACCGAAGTACGATTGTAGCAGTGGCCTAAATTCATTTGACGTCATAGTCACATTATCTATACAATAACATATTTCCAGCTAATCAGTTGATGAACCTCACTCTTGCTTGCATTTGTTTTTCAAACATTTTTCTCAAAAGAGTTCGCCTTTGTTGACAAAAATAACTCATACAAGTAAACAAAATGTAACTGCTTTAAATGTCACCGAATAATACAAAAAAAATTACTTTGAAAAACTTCTAAAAACTTTTATATTTGCGCATCTTTTTTCGCTTAACGAATTTGAAATTCACTTTAAATTTTACAAGTAAAACATCAGGCTCATGTTTAATTCCAGTTTCGAAATCAATGGAAAAAACGTGTTTGCACTTATCAAGTGAAGTCATGAATTTATCATATTGTTGAACTAAAATAAAACAAATGAATACCCCTTCCAAATTTAGCTTCTACACTTCAATTTGGGAATTAAAATTTAGATCAAGCAAACTAGAAACATGTTATGAAATTTGCGAAATCGGTACTCGGAATGCAACTATCATCCTATAAATCTGTGATAAGTTGAAACATCACAATTTAGTATTTAGCTTACTTTTGTACTTAGCTGTTGACGATAATGCACTGTTCGAGATGATGCTTCCAAAACGGTCGGTCTCGTCTTCAAATGCCTCCTGATTCACAGATTGCACGCTTTCATCTGCGCAGTCCATGAGGATTTGCAAAAAGTCATTGTATCTCTGAAATGGAAACCATGCCTTCATTAAGAACTTTCCATTCCTTAGTTGTACTTTAAAAAAATCCATTGCATTGTCTAAAAATTTATCAGACCTCCAGAGCTCTTTTTACAAATACAATGAATAGCTATACAAAGGAAAATGTGTATGTATGGATTACTACCATTAAAATATTAAGATCTCCAAAAAGAAAGATAATAAATATGTGGGAATATCTATAAAATGTATATTCACTTACTTTTCCAGTTTCCTTTTTCTGTTTAATAACACTTCGTGTGACATCTCTGAAGAAATTGTCTCTGTCCCCTTTCATTGGGTTCTCGAAGAAGGGAATCATTTTAAACACCCACCAGGGAACCAATACTGCAAAAAAATTCATTTATCTCTAACGTGATTGCGGTAACGAATAAAAGCTAAAATAGATCAATAAAATATTTGTCGAATTGTTTTCGTTAAATCCGTTTGTCTTTGGTATAAAATGAAACTTGAAGTACTCTCTCGCAAAATAAAAACATTATGAAATTATTATTGTAGAAGGTTCTCTCGAGGATTTCCTTTGACTAATATCCTAACTTTAAAACGTTGTTTGAGAAACCTATTTTATGAAGGAACCGTGATATATGTGAATATGTAATACTATTTAGGGTTGGAATTAATAGTTGAGGTAGGTTAGGAAAGGGTTTGAATAAGATTGATGTTGAATACCAAGGTCATTGAATGTCAATAGAAAAATAAATGGAAGATCTGAAAAAATCTTAAAAAATTACAAATTTACTGAACGGAAGTGTTGGCGCCAGTTGGCGAGAATTCTTTGTATAGATTGCTCCGAGCCAACTGTTGTAACCTTTTTGTAAACAGTTCAAAAATTGTAGCGATCCCATATGTTTGGGATCCGTTTCACTTAGTAAAAATTGTCAAATTTACAGTCCATTTATTTATTTTAGTCAACATTTGGTCCATCGAGCCGGAGTTGTAGAACCTTTGTAGTATCGTTAGAATTTATAGTAGTATGCCTAAAGAAGCAGTAAAAGCATTGAATAGAAAGCGTGGAGCTGTTAAAGCTCAGCTAACAAGAATTAAGGACTTCATGAACAATCCGGATGAAAAGGACAAAACACATTTTGAATCCAAACTGGATACCTTGAAAAGCTTACGAATTAAGCTACGTGATATTCGGGATGAGTATTATGAAGTAGTAGCAGATGATAGTGATTTGGAACCCCTTGAATCAGAAATCCTGGATTTAGAACATGATTGCGAGGATATCCAGGTAAGAATTAAAAATATTCTTTCAAATATTGATCTGAAGAGTAATGCTGTTACATCTTGTGAAAATAGTTTTAAGAACATTAAGTTACCAGATATTCAATTGCCACGATTTAATGGTTCTTACCATGAGTGGTTTAATTTTAAAGAAAAATTTGTTTCTTTAATTGATTCTAACAATAGTTTAAATGATTCTCAAAAGTTGTATTATTTAAAATCTACACTCACTGGAATTGCTAAAGATGTTATAACGATTGATGATTCATGTACTTCATTATATGAATGCTTGAAAAAGAGATTTGAAAATAAAAAATTGATAGTAAATAGTCATTTCAGTGAAATAGTGTCATTGGAAAAATTTACTCACGAATCAGCTAAAAATTTAAGAACTTTAATAGATTGTTGTCAAAAACATTTAAGAGGATTAAAAATGGTAGGATTAGAGTTAAACGAATTTTCAGAAGTTCTATTGATAAGTTTAATTTTAAGAAAATTTTTTAGATAAGGAAACAATAAAGATTATGAGCTCAACTTAGCCTCTACGGAACTGCCTAAGTGGGAGGATTTTATGAACTTTTTGTTAAAACGTTGTTTAATTCTAGAAAATATTCAAACAAATAATGCAACAGCTTTTCCATCGGAACGAATTTATAAAATAAAGTCTTTCCTTGCTAAATTAGATCCGGCTAACTGTGTAATTTGTAAACAACAATCTCATCCTGTATTTAGATGCAAAAAATTTAACGATTTGAGCGTTAATGAAAGATTTAATTCAGTGAAAAGGAACAATCTTTGTATCAATTGTTTCAGCTCTTCTCATAAAGTGGCTCTATGCAAAAGTTCGAGGAATTGTCCTAATTGTTTTAAGCGTCACAATTCACTTTTGTGTTGAAATTTCGAGAGAAATATGGATAGCCAAAGGAGTCCAAGTAGCGAAACTCTGCCAAATAGGGAACCTAGAATCACCACCCCTACTTTAAATGAAAACAGTGAATGTTTCCAACCGAAGCAAACTGTCGAATCGTTTGAAAACGGAGGGGAATTTGTGGGACATTTTCTAAGGGTCATTCAACAATACTCTTAAGCACAGCTGTAGTATATTGTCAAAACAGTCGCGGAGAAGTCTTTCCTCTGCGTGCCCTACTGGACTCGGGGAGTCAATGTAATCTGATTACCCACGAGGCTGCCTTGGCTTTGGGGTTGGAGTGTGAAAGAGTAACACATCTATTTGCGGTGTTAATGGGATTTCTCAATTTATAAAAAACAAAGGGTCTACTTTTGTTTTAAGTAAAAACAGACAGTTTCAGAAATTAATGGAATTCCTTGTTGTACCGAAAATTACGGGTTTGACTCCAACAAATAAATTAGACATTAGTGGGATAAAAATTCCTGAGTATATTAAGTTATCGGATGAGAACTTCTATTCGCCTGGAAGAATCGATTTGCTTTTATCAAATCAGATTTTCTTTGAAATTCTAAATAGTGGGAAATTAAAACTAGCAGATGGGAAGTTGATATTGCAAAATACAGTATTCGGTTACGTAGCTAGCGGCGTCATATCACATAATTACACTAATAAGAGCTATTGTGGACTAGTTTCTAATGCAAATGAGCTTAATAATAGTATCAAACTCTTTTGGGAAATTGAAAATTGTCCTGAGTTTGAAATCCCTACAATGAGTAGAGAAGAAAAATTATGTGAGGAACACTTTACGAGTACTTATAATAGAGATGAAACTGGTCGTTTTATCGTGAAAATGCCTCTGTCAAAGGATACGAGTTGCTTGGGAGATTAGAAGCAAAAGGCATTGCGTAGGCTTAATTCATTGTGGAGAAGATTAGTTCAAGATCCAAAGATATTGGAATTATATAGAAATTTTATACATGAATATTTAGAAATGGGACACAGAAGAAGTAGTAGAAGATGAGGATTCTTCTATTGTATATTATCTCCCTCGTCATGGTGTCTACCCCCAAGAAAGCAAAACAACTCCTTTACGTGTAGTTTTTAATGCATCCTCAATTACTACTTCAGGGGAATCGTTAAATTCTTTACAATTGAATGGTGGCGTTATACAAAGGGATCTCTTTTCAACTTTATTAAACTTTAGAGCTCTCAAATTTGCGGTAACAGCAGACATTAAAAAAATGTTTAGGATGATTTTGATCGATGAATCCCAGCGTGAGATTTATTACGCATTGTCTGGAAGGATAAAATTGACAGTTCTGTGAAGATTTTTTGATTAACTACGGTTACTTACGGCACCAAGAGTGCACCATACCTTGCGACAAGATCATTGAAACAGCTTGCCATAGATGACGATGATAAATATCCATTAGCTGCCGAAGTTATAATGTCTGACGTCTATATGGATGATCTTCTTACTGGTGCAGACGATTTAGAATCTGGAAGAAAATTCCAAGTGTAACTAGTTTCAATGCTAAAGGGTGCTGGAATGGAACTCCACAAGTGGTCAGCTAGTAATCCATTACTATTACCAGACTCAGCGTGTCAAGTTAAGGACCTCTCTTATTCTTCAACCGAGACCAAGACCCTTGGACTCTTGTGGAAGCCACATTCTCAGTTCCTTTGCTTTCAAGATTTCTCCCATGACCTCAAACTGTGACAATCTCATAGTCACAAAGAAATCAGTAATCTCTACAATCGCAAGAATATTCGATCCGCTTGGACTAATTGGACCTGTAATAAACAGAGCCAAAATCTTACTCCAGTCTTTGTGGCAGTTGAAACTTGATTGGAATGATCCGTTGCCTTCGAACTTAGTTTCCTATTAAAAATCCTTCATAGATGCTTTGGAATCTATAAACTGTCTCGACATCCCACGTTATTGTCTACAAGATAAGTCTATCAGGACAGAGTTGCATGGCTTCTCTGACTCGACTGAAAAGGCTTACGGTGCTGCACTTTACCTACGATGCATTAATACAAGTGGACAAATCTCTATTAGGCTCCTGTGCTCCAAATCAGAGGTTGCCCCACTGAAAAGTATTACTGTACCCCGATTGGAACTTTGTGGTGCAGTGCTTTTATCAAAGCTTCTTAAAAGAATCCTCGATGCCCTTAAGATTAATATCAGTCAAATTTACCTTTGGACTGATTCCAGCATTGTACTGGCTTGGATCAAAAGCCATTTTTATATGATATGTTCAGGGGTAGCCGGCAATAGGTGACTCTTGGAACAAGTCTGGAAAACCTTACGGCCAGATTCGAAGGCCATGCCTTTCAAATGCCCGCTGAGCAATCTGGACACAGCCGTTTGATCATTTTTGTTTCCGTCAAATTCCAAAGCACCCCAGGGCTTTTTCTACTATTCTCGGGATGGTCGGGAGGGGTTAAACTCTCTTACAATCCTAATGTAAGTTATTTGTCATCTGATCGGCAACAACAGAAGTCACACTAATGTTACTTTAATTTGAATTACTCGTACATACAAAACATTTACTGCTATACAATGCAAAATGTATTTTTTAATAGTAAATAAAAAAATTTGAGTGGTTAGTATTTATTTTTTTTATTATTATTATTTTCCAAAAAATCACAAGTCAAAATTATTAGACGACACGTCTATACTCCATTAAACACTTTTTATGAAAAAATGGCACGTTGATCCAAAAAGGTTCACCACCCCTGCACTAGAAGTTATTGGGTATCTCTTATATCATGTGGTATTTCGGTAAGCATGGAATAACATGCTTTACTGTTAAGCTGGGCGTATCTTTTTTTATCTCCTTGTGATGAAGTAAACTCGCTTTTTGAGGAAATGGAGACAAAGTTCTTTTAGTTGCATTAGATTTATACATAGCCACAACTATTATCAGTAGAGCTTCAATGACTTTTTATTAATACTAGAGAGTCCGGGAATTCAATTACTCTTAAGCGTCCGCCGGTGTCGTTTCGACATACAACACCGTGATAAAAAGTAATTGTAATAACGAAATAATTTCAGGACTATATTGTTCAGTAGAGATAATTTAAAATATTTTATTCAATGTATTTCCTTATATACTCTAAGAAGCTGCTGGCAATGAAAATAAGCCATTAGCTCATAAATTCATTGACATTATGCTTCGCGAAGCTTGTTGGGCGACTGGTTCGTCTCAAAACATTTCAAGTCACAAATCTGTTAGAAACATTATGTACAAAATGGATACCATTATGCAGTATCCATTTTGTGCCATCTCTAGTGATTTATATATCCGAATTTTCTGAAATATTTTCAATTTCATCTGCACTTTCTTCAGGTTCACAGTCACATTCACTCAATTCATCGGGATCTAAATTAGAACAAGACAACTCACCCCCATCTGAATCATTCTCAGAAAGTTCTCTCAATAAATAAACAATTTCATCGGGGCTTAGACCTTTTCTAAGAGCCTTCGTTTCAGGATGTTTGCGCTACACTAGGTTCGGAAATCAATTTTAATGAGCAGATAAGCAAATGCTATGTTACGAAACACTTAGACACAGCAATTTTAGTTTCACTGACTCATTTCCAGTGTGAACCAAATAACACTGCATTCAGGGTCAAATAAGTGTGTGATATTACTTTTGAAAGTTTGTTTTACTAATGGTGTTCAATTCTCACAACTTATTTAAAAATCTCTAAACTAAGGGCGAAATAAATGATGTGGCTACGAGTGTTTCTCAATTTAAATGAAACATTTATTAAGTATTTACAAGGATGCATAGAAAAGGTTAAATATTATCGCGCACGCTCATAACCGTCTGCTTCCTCCAAACGCATCTAGAGGAATCCCCTTTCGGAGCGCTTTTCCTCCCCCTGCTGCCACTCAAGAGAAGAGAAACTTGCCGGCGCTCACCACTCTTCGGGTCAACCACCCCTTCGCTCTTTAGTGCTTTCACAACAAATGGTATCTACTTAATAAGCTATCCTTTGCTGAATGACTGCCATTCATAATGATAAATTGCATTGGTATCCGAACGTCGCCAACGGGCTTTCTAGGTATATTTAGTTGTAAAATATCTCCTAATTTACGTAAAACCGCAGAACTTTTTCTGTGTAAGTACCATGAAAAATAAATATGAGTCACAAAAAGAATTTAAAAATGTGGGAAGGAGAACAAACTGAACAGACTCCCGTGTCCAAACGACAACGACGGATGTTTTAGGGTTAAAACAGCTGTACTCCCTTACCTGCAGTTAAAATAATGATCTTTTACTAGAGTTATTGAGCCTGATTATAAATCATTCTTAATATAAGTTTTCAGTGCAAAATTATATTATCAACAAGTTTACGAGTGTACGAAAATGCTTCAATTGCATTATTATTATTTACACTAACTAATAATGCCGTAACGGTAACAAGAAAAAGTGCAACAGTCACAATGACCATAAATTGTCATTTGTGCATTAGACAAGCAAACTTGGGCACTGGCGTAAGTAGTTCTGAGTGGGCCCTGTATCCAGATTCCTTCATGGCCCTTTTTGAGATACGAGAGCCCTGTTAAAGGGACAGCAGTTACACATGTTGGGACCCCTGTAGCTTTGGGGCCCCGTATCATTGATAAGGCTGATACGGCGGTAGCTACGCGACTAACTACGCGGTAGCTAGCTGCCTTGGGGCAAGTTAATGTTTATTAGCCATAAAGACTTGGTTATTTATAGATTTTGGGACCGAAACTTTTTACTGAAATTTTGAAGTAGCTTACCAATTTCTTTCAGAATGTTTTTTTTTCGTAGATGTATAAGTTTTTTTCTCTATATTTGCTTCTAATATAACAATTTCTGAAACTATTTAATGATAAGAATGTTCTGCATTTACTTGAAAACCATTTGTTTTCATATCGCCAAGTAGAACCAAAATAACTTTTTATAGTATATTTAGAAGTCTTAAAGGTAGAGAGGTAAAAAGGTAAGGTCTATGTTTAGAATATTCTCAAATTAGAAGTAAAATTAAAAAAAAATATCTATTTATCTCTCGAGCTTTAAAATATTCTTTTTCGTTAAGAATATTTCCCAAAGATCACAATTAATATTCTATTAAACAAAACATGACCTTCAAAACTGCAGCTCTACCAATTTTTATTCTAGATAAATTAGCTGAAAACGATGTGTTAACATTCAACGAAAAGTTCCTAACGACCAAGTTTAATTAAACTTCCTTTTCCTTTTCGTTGAAGGCAGTGGTAGTCACGAACTCTTGGCCTACGTTGTCAAACCGCTTGCTCGAAACTTTGTCCCATTAACTAACCGGATAGCACGGAAAATTCCGTCAGTGTAAAGATGCTTCGAAAATGGACTGCACAGATTTTTCTGCCTTCAAGTAACGTTTTCAAAAGCGGATTAGCCGCACTTTTCTGAAATCCTTTCCCCCTTTTAAGGTTTAACATCTTGAAAGATAATGAGAGACGGAGGAAGCAACACAGCAGGAGTTTTATGGCTCGCAGGGAACCCCGTGTTTTGACCCTTCGGCAATCGTAAAAAATCGAGGGGAAATTTCTTTAGACCCCAGGAAGTGTTTATTTGTTACCTCGTTTTTTTAAAGTTTTGAAAAGTCCCAACGCATAAGTAAAATATGTTACAATTCCCTTTTGTGGTTTCATATTAATTTGAAACTGTAACAAGTTGGGGCGTGTCAGTGCAATCTGCTATTTTATATAGTTAGACAAATTATCTTTTTGTAAGTATATTCTTTCGCTTCATTTTTCTTATTTTAATCAAAGCTTTCAGTTTTTGAAACATGATTATTTTATTATAAGATACCGAAAAAATTAATAAAACACCAAACTCTTTAAAATTTGGAACCTTTTCAATTTTCCACTAAAAATGAATAAATTTAAACTTCATCAAATCATTTGAAACATTTTCTTACACTTTGATAAAAATAATAACGAAAAAAAAACTAATTAAGATTTATTATATTTTTTTTTAAATTTCAAAGCATAAGTGTTCAGGGAAGTTTAAGTACAGTGTGTTTGTGTGTGTGTGCCTAGTTATATATTGTTAAAATACACCGAATTATATTTGAATTTTAAGTGCTTGAACTTCAGTTTACATCAAAGCAACATGAATGAAGATTTTCACACATTTTTTTTATAACTTGAATGTTTGAATAAATGGTAATCAAAAATATACGGAAACATTTACAGTAGACATTTATGCATATAAATAAACATAAAAATCAATTTTAAATTCGAGTTATTCAAAAACATTCAAATTATTGTTCAAAAATATCTATTTATACAAAATACCTCAACATTTATCTTTTTTATAGGCTAACTGAATAAGTAATTAAAATCTGGATATTTTTTGAAATCTCGACCTTATAAAGCTAGAAATTTTATGTTAGAAATTCCATTTGAAATTTCGAAAAAAAAATGCATCGCGCAATTAAAAATTATTTACCATAAGTTTTAGCAATTGTTTGAGTATAATAAAAATTTCAAATTTTTTATTATATAGCTTCTTTGGTATCTTTTAATATATTTCGAAGATTTCATACAATTCAGTTGAAAACTGCATGCTAAGAGCAAAAAATATACTAAAAAAACTGATGAATATACAATTACAATAAATTCTTACATAGAAGCAAAACTGAGAAGCTAAAGCGTAGGAATGAAAAATTTTGAGTATATCTGAAGTAGTTTTCGAAATATTTATTTTAAAGTTCAGAAAATTTGTGTGCATTATGTTATACTTAATATTAATTAAATGGTTAAAATAATATGTTAATATTAGTAATGTAATCGTTTGATGACACATTCATATAGTAATAAAAATTATCATGGTCATTGATGCGAATGTCAAGAATTTTATGTAATTTTAAATTCAGACATTAAGATATTGATGTAGAAAATATAAAACGACCATCTAAAATACATGAAAAATGCAGTCTGCTATAAAATGATCTTGACAAACAAAATCCGGCATTTTCACTTACTATGACAGAGCCGCCTTAGTCAGGGGCGATTTGGAAAAACAAAGAGAGAACCGCGGTTTTGATGGATGCCACTCTAGCTTTTAAAGATCCCAGGAAAAATTATATATATATATATAAATTACAAATGCAAAAATAAATCTTGTAATTTTCCATACATTTTTATAACAACGAATTGTGGAATTGGCTTCCAATACATTGTTGTGTTTGACAATATATGTAAGGTAACCAACCCTACTTTAGATAGATTTGTTCTACTTTTTCGTAACCGTATTCCTTTTAAAATTAATTCGCGCAGCCCGAAATACACTTTTTGCACCCTTAAAAATTTATGTAAACTATAACGGTTAATTTTAATTTATGCAACTTGTGAAATGTTCATAATTAACCATTTCCGTCTAAACAGTTTACATGAAAAAAAAAAAGTTTGGACTCCTTCATTCATTAGGGATTTATATAATATTCTAACATTAAATTTTATTTTTCACCGAATAGGATCGAGTGGTAGTGTATAGTGTTTCCACACCACAGGTCTGGGGTTCTATTAACGGGCTGCGCAAGGTCGACTCTGCCTTTCATCCCTGCTACATTGGGTCGATAAATGAGTACCAAGCTTGCTTCGGGTCTTAAACACTGAAGGTTTCTCTTCAGACAGACCACCAAATCGGGACATCTGTTCATGCACCTCAGCGTCCAATGGTCACGTGTAAAAGCTTTTAGGATTTTACAACTGATCTTACAATCCATATACGTTTTATAGTAGTATATTTAAAAATGATAAATACATTTTTACGACTGTGTGAGCTGTTATGCCTCGTTTATAAATATAAAAATTGCATTCAGCTACAGTTTTTAAAATGTACAGAAATAAGTGGAGAAATAGGATACTTACATATTATGAATATTTTTGACTGCAGTAAGATATATTTATATTTCAGTTTCTTTACAATTTGAATAGAAATTGTAAGCCATTTTGCGAATAGTTTGATATTGAGCATAAACCCATAGGCTGTTTAATATTGTAAAGTGTTTTACTTTGATACCAGCACACATTAAAATAAGGCTCATTTGCAGTTATATGATCAGCTTCAGTGATATTTAAATTTTAAAAAATAGTCTACACGTGCGAAAACATTCTTTCACAACTGCACACCACATCTCATACTATATCTTCCCTACAGCAAAAAATATTTGTGCATACTGAAAAATTTAATACAGGATACATTTCCAAGTGTTAAATTTGTTTTTTAAATTTGGTATGAATACATTGTGGAACTGTCGGTTAACTTCACTGAACAAAATTGTTTTAAGTGTAATGTTTTGAAAGACTAAATTAATTAGGGAGAATTTTTCTTACAACAGAATTTGTAATGACTGAATTGTGTGAAAATGTAGTTATCGATGTGTGAAATTTTTCCTTGTAATAAAAGAAACAGAAAAATAAGAAATTTAACTTGAGTAGAAAATGGTTAGAAGTACTGTCATGCACATTTGAAGAAGTATATCCCCCATTAAAATTAAAAATTATTGACTGAATGTGTGTTATGTCCATCACAAATGCCGATGTAGAAAAGATATTTTCATTTAATACAAGGAGTTCGAAAAGGAGAGCACTAGGAATGAAAATTTAGATTTTTTCCGAAAAATATTCAGTTAACATAAAAATATCATTTATATGATTTAAATTTAAATAAATTAAAAGTATTGAAATGATTTTTTATGTTATTCTAAAATAAAAATATAATTGAATAGAGAAAGATCTGTTTTATTTCATAAATATGCACCATTTATTGTCTTAATGTTTAAAAAAAAAGATAGGGCCTTTACTCTTTTTACCTCATAACTTTTTTTTAAAACAGGAAAGTGAGCGCTTTTTCTTACTCTCATATTCAAAAATGAATACAGGATGCTTTTTTCTGGTTCAAATCACAATACCGAAATATTTTTTTTAATTTTTAAAAAATGACAGAAAAATAAATTTTGTTTGAAGAAAATATAACTATTTTTCAACTTTTAACACGCCATTTATTTCATGTTTTTTTTACCCTGCATTTTGTTTTAATTTTACTGTGACTGAATCTATGGGGAAACGACAGAGTAGAACTACGGTTCTCATACAAGATTGCCCAAGGCAACTTAACAGCTAGCTGTAAACGATTGATCTCTTAATTCTTACTTGACAAAGGAACCGAACTAGGTCGTAAAATTGTCCCCGTTCGACCTCCCAAGTTCTAAAAGGGGGAAAGAATTGAAGTCTGTTGCATTTTTAAGGCAATAGCAAAATAAGAGTAAAACGCTTTCGGAATAACTTTTCAGGAGGAAGGTATCCACTTAGAGGGTTAAAGATCCAGCATGTAGAGGGGTAGTGCACGTTAAATCTGTTGTGGCTCAAAGTCTTTCAGTTTATGTAGAGTGAAAGTTTGGAGGGTTGTGACTAATATCATGTGTGTGTATTAGATGACGTGCATACTTACTAATCAGCATCATACGCAAAAATGTGAAATTCAAGAAAGCCTTCCTGACTCTGCTGACGAATTCATTGTCCGGATCGTTGTGGGAATCTATTTTGGTTCCGAAAGCTGAACTGGCGATCACGTCCATCGTGAAGGCTCCGAACACGCTGCAAAAATTGATAAAGTTTAATCAAATATTTACGTTTATAAGCTTTATTCTCATTCCCATCAAGACGTAAAACAGCGAGCGCCAAATATTTGACCATTCGAAAGTTTTCAAGCGAAGTCACTCAAATGGTGAAAATCACGATTCTTACCCATTTGAAAATGTGTTTAAATATCTTGCCGCCAGTGGAGTCGAACTCGTAATGTTTGAAAAACCTACAATAGATGCAATTCAACAATCATCACGTAGAGAAATTCGAAAGTTTCGCTTGTTGCTTTTCGCTTTGATAGGATTGAGACTTAAAACATGAAATCTATTTTGAATAACGTTGAAAATTAAAAGTAGGTTTTCTTGTGAAGAAATTGGTCATAACTTTAATTCTTTTTAGAAGAATGTTTTTTAGAATGAATTAAGAAAGGAAGAATTATATAATTGATTACACTTCCTGGTAAACTAACCCAAGCTTTGGCAAAGTAAGCAGTGAAAATTTTTGTGTGGAGGAGGCATAAAGATGAAAGCAATTTTTTTAAAAATGACTTTTAAAAATAATCAAGGATGAAGTCAATGTGCTCTTCCCTGGAGCGATCAAAAACAATAAGTTGACTAATAAAATCTTAGATAAAAAAATTACCAGACATCCGATTCAAACCACCTTCTTACAGTCTAATATTTAAAACGAATTTATCATCTTAAAATGGTGATGCAATATACAGTTGCATAGCCAACCAGCCGCTCTCCATTTAAGAGCTATATAACGCACTTCTTATATTTCCTTTCTTTCTCTTTCTCCCTAAAAACTAACACGAGCCGAGTTTAAATAGTCCCTCGATTTGCATTGCAGTTGCTGGCAACCACACATTATTTACAATTATTTACATTCTTACGTGGACGTTTACATGCTGACGTCAAGCAGACAAAAAGGGCGATTACACAAGATTTTTTGCTTTTATACCAGGAGTGCAAGTGCTTGATTATTAAGTAATAGTAGTTCTGATTGCATAGAAAGGGGGGCAGGGATTTCGTAGTAGCCGATTACGATTAAGATTACAGTGTTATTTTTAAACCAAAGAATTAAAGTTTGTTTAAATATTAGTACAAAGAGTTAAAAAAAGGATACTAGAGGGAATTATATATATATATATATATATATATATATATATATATATATATATATATTAATTCCTTCTAATACATTTTACTAATCAGAGATATAGCGCGCGCGCGCAATCTTCTTATTTGTAATTTTTAAAAACTTTCAGTACCGTTTGCAATCCACAGGTTCATCTCTTTCGCAATGTTTTTCACACACTTCAAGAACTGTTTCCGTGCATTCGTTTATGATAGAGCCCATCTATAAAAAAATAAGAACCATAGATGAAGTTTAAGAGATATGCAAAAAAACCAATAAACAAATATTTGATGAATTGAAAATATTTCCCTCTTGAACTTTTTTAATTCAGTCTGATATTATTTAGTGATTATACGGTTTTGTTCAGTAAAACATTCAAAAACAGGCTTTTCGATTTTTTTTAATTACATCCAGAAACCCGGTTTTACAGAATAAACAAACAAAAAACATTGACTGCTTTTTCAATAATAGGGTGCTTATAAATGTAAACTATGAAGAGTAAACATTTATTTTGGAAAAACAAGCTTAAAAACAAATGAAGTAAGTTGTGGTAACAATATTTTTATCTCAATATAATTTTTAAGCCCAGGAAAATTGATAGAGAGCTAGGGCTCCATTCTCTTAATTATTGATTCTCTGAATTTTAGGAGTCAAACACACCTCAATAAATATTCAACTAAATAAAAAATTCATGTAGCTTTTTTTTCATATTCTATTATAAAAATTACAGCTAATTTTAAATACATTACACTAAAATCCATAAATTGAGACATAATCAAGAGAGTTTCTGAGAATAATAGTGAAACACACACACACCGTGTATTGCTTCCCCTGCAGTGATATACTGCTTGTGTGGAAATATAGTTTTAACAAGGAAAAGGCATTTCTTAGCAAGAACGTGATTAATATTACGGTAATCCTAAATGTGAGAAGAGCTACTAGATTCGTGACTTTATCACCCTTAACGACCGATTTAGCGAAGAATGTGGCTAAAAATTATATCGCTCTCGAACCATCGAGAAATCTCTAGAATCGATCCTTCTGAAAATATCCATCAGACTGTACAAGGCAAACTTTTAGACAGTTGTCAGTCGACTTCAGAATCTGCGATAAGACAGAGAGAATATCTGTCTGAGTCCTTGCTATTGAACAGTCCTAAAGCGCCATTTGTGGAGCCCAGAAAAGCTTGTTTATAACGAGTGCGTTTTTCCATTACTATGCATAATCTGTTTTATTAAGTCTTTATGTAAAAACGTCAATTTATCTTCTTGTTTTCATTTGTTTGTCGTCTGTTAATAAATTTGGGATAATTCAATTAATAAAAGACGTCGGCTGTTTTACAACCAAGTAAATTTGCAACAATAATGTATCTAGAATCCTAGATATCTCTCTCACCAATAAAAGAGAGTCAAAAGATATTATACCAAAGTTCCATAATTCATTTTAAGAATCGATACTAAGGTATCTCCCTACCCTAAAATCCTAATGTTTTTGAAAAATTGACAAATTTTTTTATGATTTTTATAGACCATTTTATTAGCTTTATAAAAATACCAAGCTTTTTTATTTTTTATTTAAGTGCTCTAGTTTTTGTAAAAACTAAAAAATCTCTTATCCTGAAGGTCATTTCAAAAAGGAATAGCAAAATAATACATCAATTTAAAAAAATTGAGAATGTGTTCATTTACTATTTGTACTGAGCGGGACCCGTTTATGTAATTTTTTGTCAATTTTTACCCATTTTAGTAGTAATAATTTATTTTTCAATTCTTAATTTGAGCAATTTTTATTAAAATGTACTAATGTAATGCAACCATAAAAATTCTCCATATATCCATTTTTTTTACAAAAAAGTTGTCACGAGCAGTCGAATATTTTAAAAAAATAACATTAAAATTTAAAACTCTTGTGTTGAACAAGATCACGGGAAATTTCCATGAGTGATAAGGGAGACAACATGGTGACTTAACTCGCAAGGATGCCACACGATCCAAAATGATAATCAATAACAATGGGCAAAATTCATGAAAGTCACATAATAAATTTAACGACGTGTTATTCATTGAATTCAAAGCAAGCTTTAGAAGCATAAGTCTTCTTCTACTACAGTTTCAAATTTGATAACTGGATAAACATATCCAACTCTTGAAATCCTTTATATAAATAGGTTCCCCCCCCAAAAAAAAAAATCTTACAATAGACGGGTTTTTTAAATTATGTACGTTTAAAAAACCTGTGCATACAATTGCTCACCTATACGTGTTATTATTCTAAAATAATTTGAAGTTTTTTAAAGAAGGTTTTTGTAAAAATCAAAAGTTGACAATAGTGAGACGACAGAGCTGATTGGCTGAAAATACAAAATTAAATTTATCATGTGAATATGACGTCATGTAAATGGATCTCCTTTTTCTTCGAAGTATGCCTGGAATTAGCTATGATGCTTCTGACTTTTCCGTTTGCATTTCATATAAATGGATTTTCGAAATCATAAGGACGAGTGATATGAAGCCGTTTTTGAATTGGGTGAATCAATTTCAAATCATTCTTCAGCATCAACTTTGCTTATTTTCGATGATTTATTTATTAAATTTCGTAATTTGTTACGATTGATACGTAATTTCGCATCTTTGTTATTTTAAGTTTATATTTTCGACTTCAATAATTATTTTTTCCTTTTTTTAAGAATGCTTCGTTAAACCATTTACAAATGAGGGAACAAATCATATACAAACATTAATGGGACATTTTTTCACTTAGAAATTTTGGCATAAATATATCTTTAGCGTCCTGAATTTTCACTTAAAAATGACTGTAATTTCTCTTTCTCTCTCTCTCAACACTTTTCTCTCATCATATAAATATATACGTAATTCATAATTCCTACATATTTTTTTTTTTGAACAAACAAAAAAATTAATTGTAAACGCATACCAGTAGAATATAACTAGCTCTGTGTGTATAGAATTGCAAGATATACACCTTTCTCCCGTTACGATTCTATCTTAAACTTATTAATAAAAGCCATTACACCAAAATAAAGCAACATAAATAAATAAATATTAAAAGGGTTTTCGTTTTCTGGATTAATTTACTTGTCTCATTCTTCTGGAAGTAAAAGCAGGTGTGATGATGGTTCGAATCCTTTTCCAGTCTTCTCCCGATAAACTTGTAACACTTTTATCGGACAAGGGATCTCCGCTTACAATGTCCTGAAAAAAAACGTATTTTACAATTTTCTTCTTTTACTGAGTAACTTGAATAATTTGTTCACTACTATAATTTGCTTATTATGTACATTAATAAACAATTATTCATCGAAATAGTAAGTAAACTGTGCTTCAAAAATAAGAGAAGCAGTAAGTGCAATGAAGGTTTGATGATGGTCATGGTCATATATTTCATTGCATAAGATAAGCAGCAATTGCTGATACCTAAAAACTACTTTTAGGCTCTCAAATGGTTTGTAATATAGTCGTTAATCAATCGTAGAATATGGCAATAAGACATTTAATAACGGACTGACTCGTTTAGGAGTGCGGTAGTCTTCACACTGTGTGAAGGACTAGCTTCGGTTTCAGCAACTAACAATTTTCTCTCTCAATGGACATTAAATTTCTTCTAGGAAGGTACCCAGAACAAGACAATGCCGACACATAAATTCTGGGATGAGTCAACCTTTGACCTTACTTTAGTCAAAACTGCAAAACTTTCTCACCAGTCTCCTATTTTAAAGTCTGCCCCAGAGATGATAAGGGACCAGTGACCGCAGTGCCGATTTAAGCTCTTTTTAGGCCCTGGGTGCAGAAGATTTACAGGCCCCCTTCGCGTTGGCGTATCAAACTTATAATCAAATATCTGGTTATGTCCAGCTTATTCAGGCCCTCTCCTGCCCATGGGAACTACGGATAAGCCGGAACTGAATAGCCGAATAGTAACTGTACTGTAATATCATCAACACACAAAACGTAGGGCATTTTCGAAATTGGTGACCCTGGATAAAATAACTTTGCTTTTCCAGACAACCCATATAATTCTTTTTAAAACAAAATTATATATACACTTTATAACAAAAACAATGGCGCACCAAGAAACGTTTGGCAGTACGTGTGCCTTTAATGATGACCAAAGGGGCCCAGCTGTCAAAAGAAATAGCGCCCCAGACCATAACTCCTGGTTGAGGGCTTCTGTGGTGTGCAAAAGTGAAATCAGGATCGACACGCTGACCTGGGCGTCTCCAGACACGTGTTTGATGATCGTCAGAACACAGTTGGAAACTAGATTCGTCTCTAAACACTATACGTCCTCAGTCAGCATGATTTCAACCTGATATAGCCAAGCACCACCAATCTGTCTCGACAGTGTGCAGGCGTAAGTGGCAGGTGGCGTAGCGGTTCGTACGAGCGTAAATTTCGCTTTAGAAGAGGTCTGTGAATGGTCATGGTGTGGACACACACGTGTGGGTCAAACGTCTTATGGTTCATAATGATGAATCAGGCACTGTGACAGTTGATCTGACAATCAATCTGTCCTCCCGTTCTACTGTAACCCTAGGTCGACTGCTACCGTTTTGACGCTGAAATATGCCACTGTCCACCCATTCTTCTCAGCATCTTCTAATTGCCGCATCGCTTCAACCCATATGACGAACTATTCTCCGATTTGCCGAACCTGCCTATTTCAGTCCAATGATACCACCTGTTTAAAGCTCGGACAGTTGCTTGTAATGAGCTCGAATTCTGCGCCAATCCTTTTTTTCAGTCGTTGGAAGGTATCCTAAATCACAATGCAACAAAACTTTTGGCATTCATATTGAAAATCGCTTTTTGCACCTGCTGCTAAGTGAGAAGTTCCGATGCGCTGTAGCTTCCGCTATTCATTTTCGTTGGAAACCAAATTTTAATTATTTGAATGTTCGTTACAAATGTCTTCGCATACGAAATTTCATTGCAATCGGGCAATTCCTTCTTGGTGTGTCCTATTTTTTGTTACAGAGTGTAATTTAGAACTTTAAAAGAGCAATCACTTCAGCACTATAGTGAACCAAAATAGTTTATTTCCGTAAATCATAGAAAAAAGTTTTCGATATGAAAGAATTGAATGAGTATTTTTTTAAATGTCCAGGGTAATAAGCTATTTTTATTTGCAAAAAAAATCTGTTGTCTCTTCTCATACGTCCATCTTTTTATGTTGCTTGTGTACCGCATGTAAAGAAAAATATGTATGTGGTTCACTTACTCTTCGGTAAGGGAATATGTGAAAGTCCTTGACAAAAATATCACGTAGAAGATCTGGATCAGCTACAGTTACGGTTGGTGTACTTAATTCGAATGTGCTGCAAAAAATAATTGTCTATCAAGATTTTTATACAAGATAATATTGAAAAATTATTATAAACAAGTTATCACCTGATTCAATAATCTAAATTGATATTCAAGGCTCGAATAGTAAAGAGTGAAGTCTAACATTAGCGATAAATACTGAGCTGCTTTAACCCCTTTTGGAAGTTAAAAATATGAAAAAAAAATAATTATATAAATAATATCAAGAATATATATATATATATATACATTGTAATTTCTATAATGGTACTGAAATATTTTACTGTTTAAAAGCAACTAAAAACATTCTTTCATATAATCGAATTTAATTGTAACTGAATCATTTAGTCATATAATCTAGAAATGCGATTTTGAATTAATCGCTAGATGCCGGAGTGGATCTGAAAATGATCCACTCCCACATCTCAGCCTGATGATCCTGATCAGAAATATGGAACAAAACTATTAAATAAAGTATTGTCATTGGTCTTGGACAAGTGACCAAAATTTCGACTGAATCTGACCTTTTAACACTAAATCTACCGATGGTCTTATAAGTACCACTCACTTTAAAATTACATAGAATAACCATTTTTACGAATATTCTGACAATACTTAGCAGGAATATTCTTTGAAATCGCTCTTTCAAGATATATGGCAGCACGGGTTATATGTTGAGTATTTTAGCGGGGAAGGCTAGTAGTTTTATAGCAGACATTGAGTTTTCTGCTGAAGGCGTTTCCAGCGGATTGCGAAGATTATCATTTTTTCCCGAAAAAAGAGTTAATGTCAAAATTTAAATTTCTTCTCTTTTTTTGTATGTTGATGAAGACCTTAGAAAAAGATTTGACTACTTATTTTAAGAGAACGCTGCTCAGGTGTCGTCCACGTCACTTGACCATGGTTCAAAATTACGTGGTCCGTCGCCAAAAGCCCTCGTGTAGCTGAACAGTGCGACGTTAATATTCAATCAATTAAGAGAACGCTGCATATAATCAATTTTACAGTTGAATATCTTTAGTTAATTAATTAGCTCTAACAAATTAAATTTCCCAAACTTGATAATTTTGTTTATGTGTTTCCCTTAATTGTCAATGTAGTGCTTCAAAAAAAAGTATTGCAAGAAATAACTTCAATAAATCATAATGCGGTAGATAAAGAGAGGGTGAAAATTGAGTTAAAGTTTCCGTTACAAACAAGTGAAACTTACAAAATGGTGTTAAAAAAGTTTGTTCGAATGTATTATTTGAGATACATATTTTATAAATCTCTTCATCTTGCAATTATTTATTGCTCACAAATGCACTTTATCTTTTATTAAAGCATTAAATGTTTATTTCCTCTTTCAGATAACGTAATCCAGAATTGTCAGCATTTTTACAAATGTTTTTTTTTGTTTTTGTTTTTGTTTTTGTGTTTTTACAAAGAGATATTACATGGCGAGTTTGTCTCTGTCTCTCTCTCTCTCTCTTATCACCTATTTAAAAATAAATTTCTACAAAATTGAGTTTTTCGCCGACAAATCTACTTTCTTTTTATAGGCAAAGAAGAAAAAAAAATTTTTTGTCTTTTTAAGGTTATTAAAATGGATACAAAAATAATCAGAGGAAAGAACCAAATAGGGTTGATATAAAATTAAGTTTGGACGAAATAACATTACAAAAGTATTTAAATGTCACACAATGTTTAAACTCCCTAAATATTTTTCTCAAAAGCAGTCTCTAATATACCTCAATAATTACTGACTACATATGCAATAGAGAGAAAAAACGATAACAACATTTTATTTTGAACAAACGGACTTTTACTTTTGACTTTTCTAATTTTTCCCTATTGTTGATATACGACTATTTTTTTTCAGCACCTTCAGAAAACGCCCTTAATAAAAAAATAAGATAAATATTTGGAAATGTTAATAATTTTTATTTTAGAATTATAAATAAAATAAAAAAATTTAATAAATGATATTTTCTTAAGAACATTCACTGAAAATAATGTATGAAAATATCATATTCAAGCTATAACATAATAATAATGAATGAATTTTACATACCCAATGACTCGTCGTCCATAAGGTCTAAGGGAAGTTTTTATGATCTCAGCCATGCCCTTGTGAATAGAAGAAAGACAATTAATGAAAAAATAAATGAAAATTCTTGACTATTTGAAAAATTTAATGTTTTTAAAAGACAATTAATGAAAAAATAAATGAAAATTCTTGACTATTTGAAAAATTTAATGTTTTTATCTTTGTTTCACAAAAAGACAATCATGGCTGTCGGTGCAATTTTAATGTAGGCCGCGGTAGCCGAGGGGTATAGGTATCGGATCGTGGCTGACTTTGTCATGAGTTCGGGCCTAGTACCACTAAAGACCCGCCGTGTAAGGCAGCAATGCACGCTAAATCTGTCGAGAGCTGAAACGTCCACCCGTTGGTGTAGTGTGGTAGTTTGGACAGGGGGTTGCCTACTCAGGTGTCGTCCACGTCACTTCACCATGGTTAAAAATTACGTGGTGAGTCGCCAAAAGCCCTCCTATAGCTGAACAGTGCGACGTTAATATTCATTTACTCACGCACGCAAATTTAATGTAATCAAATTACAAAATAAATGAAGTTGATTGTATTTTACTAAAATTTAACGAGAGGCTAAACTCACGTAAATATGTTGACATATGATAACTGTAATCACTTTTCCCTCCCCCCTATTCAGTTTATAAATTCATGTGACGTCATAGTCCCACAAAAAAGAAAATCACGTGTTTCAAGTCAATCAGTTCATGCGTTTCGCTGTTGCCAACTTTTAATTTTACAGAAAATTTCTTTAAAAATATACGAGGGAAAGTGATAAAGTAAAGGGACGCTTCGAATATCTTTTTCCGAGGTTTGCAACAGCCCTGGTATCCAACGCTGAATGAGGGGTAGTTGGCAACACTTCTATAGAACGTGTCACTCGTCTTTCCTCGTAATCATTGGGGTGCAGCAGACCGTTCAACATAGCAGCTCCATTGTCGATTTGCACGAAGGAGGAATGGAGGGCAAGCAGTGCAGGACGGCGGCAGCTTTTTATCCCTTATGTACCGCATTATGATTTACTACATTTTTTTTTCATGGAATAATTTTTTTTTCAATCAATTCATTGAAAATTAATGAATATACATAAACAAAATACTCAACTTTTGGAAATTTAATTAGAGTAAATTAATTAAAGATATTAAACTACAAAATTAATTATGCACACTGTCCACTTAAAGTAACAAGTCAAATCATTTTCTAAGGTCTTCATTAACATACAAAGTAAAATATTTACCTTTTGACAGTATTTATTTTTTCGGAACTAAAATGACAATCTTCGCAATCCACTGAAAACGCAATTTCTGCAATAAAACTATTCGCCTTCCCCGCGAAAATACTCATCATAGAACTCATGCTGCCATATATGCTGGAAGAGCTTATTTCAAAGAATATTCCTGCTAAGTATCGTCAGTATATTCGTAAAAATAATTATTCTATGTAATTTTAAAATGATTGGTACTTATAAGTACCGTCGGTACACACATAAAGAGTTATTGCGATGCAAGACAAACGATTGGATAGAGCGCTTCGAACAGGGAAGAGCTTCTTTATGTGACGACGAAAAATCTCTCTCAACGTCATCACACCTTATACAAACAAATACGAATCATTGCCCTCCTTTCCTCGTTAGTACAGATCGGCAAAATGGAGCTGCCTTGTCGAACGGTCTGCTACACCCCAACGACTACGAGGAAAGACGAATTACACGTTGTGAAAAAGTGTTGCCGACTTCTTTTCATTCAGCGCTGGATTCTAGTAATATTGGCAAATTTTGGAAAGAGAAATTGAAAAGTTCCTTTATTTTTTGACATTCCCTCGTATATTACCTATATACGTTTTTATTGTCAAAAGTAATGACGCATACAGGTAAACAAAATGCATTGGATGTTTAAGTACACGTATAAGAGTTTTGTTTTGTATTTTTGGGAAATTTTTTGAAGAATTTTGATACTTGAACATATGTTGTTGTTGTTGCACGCCCAAATTGGTCAGCAGTGCTAGACCATGTCCATGACATCGTACACTTTCAGAAAGTCCAACACCAGCAAGGGATTGTCTGCTAAATCCTGCTTGGTGAACCCTAGGCATTCGAGGATGTGAGCAGGCGTGGCCGGCTCAGAAGAACAGTTCGTGCACATTTGAAAGCTCTTGCATCCTTCGGAAAATTTCATTGTTTTGATATAGCCACTTCTCTCTCTCTCTCTCTCGAAAGCGGGCTAGAAGAGTTTGATCCTGTCTTGTAAGAAAGTGAGCCAGATAGCCTCCAAGACGAGAACACTGATACCAATGATGATCTGGGGGGGATCCAAGCTGTCTTATTCAGGTGAGAAAATCTCCAAAAATTAGAGGGATGCTGACGGCTCTGGTAGCTAGCAAGTGCCAACCTTGGCCAAAGTGTCCACAATCTCATTTCCCATTAGATCTATGTGAGAGGGAATCCACTGCAAATGAATTTGCTGCGATGTGGAAAGTCATTTTAACTTGGTGAGTATTGACACTCCAACATTATCTCTCACACTTTGTCAATTGGACAAGTGCTGTATTGCACTTCTACTATCAGACAGTATCCAAATATCTTTTCCATTTGGAAGAGATGCAAGAGAACCAAGAGCCTCATCAATGGCTATTAGCTCACTGCGAAAAACCGAGCAACTATCTGGATTTCTCCTCTGGATTCTTAAGATATGGTATTGCGATTTGATGTGAATTCCACTGCCAGATCGAAAATAATCGTCTCTACTGCCATCCGTATAAACCTGAACGGCGCCAAATGGTATATCTCCCATTTTCTCTAGAGCTCATTGCTTTAGATAGCCAGGAATGTATGCTTGCTTATTCACGTGTATTGGTAATTCTGGATGGAAAAAGACCCCGTCAAGATCATCCGCTGAGTCAAGACATTGTGAGCGGTAATGAGGTTCCACAGCACCAATGGTAAAATTAAGAGACCATTTGTCTGAAGGGTCTGTTTCTCCTGAGTCTCTGGTTTTTTACACCAATCTTTGAAGTAAGCTGAAGTACGGTTTTGAGAATCCAGACTTCTGAGTTTGTTGTAGTATTTTGTTAGACATGCACGTCTCCTAAGGCTAAGGGGCTGTAGGTCCGCCTCAAAAAGTACTATATCTCTGGGAGAGTATTTCTTAGACCAGTGATGATCCGAGCAGCACTGAGCTGGACCTTTTCAAGTTTCTGAAGATTTCTATTGAAGATTTTTTTGAAGATTGATCATTATTATTCAATTATCAACTTTGAAATTTTATGTAAATTTTACACGAAATCAGTTGAGAACACGTGATTACATTTATCATGTAACCATCATTAATTCAGCCCATTTAGGTTTATTTACATAATTTGTGCATCGATATGCATTTAAATTAAAAGATACCATATCGAACGTAAATAATTTAAAAAAAACAAGAAGTTATTCTTCCTTATTCAAATTCGACTGATCACACCAAGGTTTAATGACATTGGCCGTCAGACAACAAGAGCGCATTGGTTCCCACCAAGTGCAGACTCCCATCAGCATATATATATATATATATAATAGTCCGCACCAAATGCAGACTCATGGTGATAAATGAGGGAGACTATACTAACGTTGCATTATAAAGCAATCAGGGGGCTATTGGAGACGGACTCGTGGTTTTGAATTTCGGTCAAATGAGAAGGCATTGACTGAGCACGTATAATCTTTAGTGACGAGACCCGTTTCCAACTGCGTCCTGACGACATCCACAGACTTTTCTGGAGACGTCCAGCTCACTATGGGATCTCACCCACACAGATCACAATAGGGTGTAAAGGTCAAGGGAACCTTCCCCTTTGATAGCCGAAGGACTTTCTGGGGCGTATAGCACAGCAGTACTTTGACGACCTCCTACAACTGGTTGTGATACCGTTTCTTTGTTGATACGAAGGACTAAATTTTCAATACAATAATATCCGATCGCACACGAAATGTGTTGCTATGAATGGTCTTCAAGCTTGTCTTACAATTCCTTGTCCAAATAGGTTATCGATAGATTCCCAATAGAACACATTTCGGACGTTACGGGAAGGCAATTACAACCATCTATAGGAACGTTGACAATTTTGCCAAACAGTTAAAGAAAATTCTGAGCGAATTTCCGTAGGGCACCATCTGGGAACTTTATCTGTCTACGCCCAGCCGGGTGAGAGCTTACATTCAAGCCAGAGGCAGACCACTGCCTAGTTTATTGACTCCTATTGTAACGATGAAATTGAAATAATCATTCACACACACGATTGTTCGGACATTTTAATCGTTTGTTTTTCAATGTGTTATATTCAGATCCACCAATCAGATAATTCCTTCTTCGTGATTCGTCTTTTTGTTATAGAACGTATTTTAAGAATCAGTGTCATATTCCTACTGAGGAATCCGAGCTCAAATTCAAAAAAATCATTGACCATGAACTCATAATTATAACACAGGGCTGTTGTGATCTCGTGAAAATGATTATTCTACCAACAAAAGTATGATGGGTATTTAATAGATATTTAATTAAAATACAAAAAAGCAATACCGCCTACATTGAGGAAAGAAAATTAAATATCCTAACAGAGAGAAAGAGAAAGCTCGTGGTTGCTTCAGAAACAATTCTTCCAAAAATTTTTTTTAAAATATTTGAATGTGGTGATTATTACTACCGGTTGATTCATAAATAGTGTCATTAATTTCAGAGGATCACAAATTTTTATTGAATGAAGTTATTTACATGAAATTTTGAATGTGGTTTCGTTATTAGCACGACGCATGCACTTTATCAGACTATTTTCTGTACGGAGGGCTCCCTTCCAAACAATTGAAAACTGCAGGAAAAACAAGACTGGCCCGTGAGGGGATCGAACCCGCGACCTTCGCGTTATTAGCACGACGCTCTAACCAACTGAGCTAACGGGCCGACGAACGCGAATGCACTTTATCAGACTATTTTCTGTACGGAGGGCTCCCTTCCAAACAATTGAAAACTGCAGGAACAAGACTGGCCCGTGAGGGGATCGAACCCGCGACCTTCGCGTTATTAGCTCGACGCTCTAACCAACTGAGCTAACGGGCCGACGAACGCGAATGCACTTTATCAGACTATTTTCTGTACGGAGGGCTCCCTTCCAAACAATTGAAAACTGCAGGAAAAAGACTGGCCCGTGAGGGGATCGAACCCGCGACCTTCGCGTTATTAGCACGACGCTCTAACCAACTGAGCTAACGGGCCGACGAACGCGAATGCACTTTATCAGACTATTTTTCTGTACGGAGGGCTCCCTTCCAAACAATTAAAAACTGCAGGAAAAAAAAGACTGGCCCGTGAGGGGATCGAACCCGCGACCTTCGCGTTATTAGCACGACGCTCTAACCAACTGAGCTAACGGGCCGACGAACGCGAATGCACTTTATCAGACTATTTTTCTGTACGGAGGGCTCCCTTCCAAACAATTAAAAACTGCAGGAAAAAGACTGGCCCGTGAGGGGATCGAACCCGCGACCTTCGCGTTATTAGCACGACGCTCTAACCAACTGAGCTAACGGGCCGACGAACGCGAATGCACTTTATCAGACTATTTTCTGTACGGAGGGCTCCCTTCCAAACAATTTAAAAACTGCAGGAAAAAGACTGGCCCGTGAGGGGATCGAACCCGCGACCTTCGCGTTATTAGCACGACGCTCTAACCAACTGAGCTAACGGGCCGACGAACGCGAATGCACTTTATCAGACTATTTTTCTGTACGGGGGCTCCCTTCCAAACAATTAAAAACTGCAGGAAAAAGACTGGCCCGTGAGGGGATCGAACCCGCGACCTTCGCGTTATTAGCACGACGCTCTAACCAACTGAGCTAACGGGCCGACGAACGCGAATGCACTTTATCAGACTATTTTTCTGTACGGAGGGCTCCCTTCCAAACAATTAAAAACTGCAGGAAAAAGACTGGCCCGTGAGGGGATCGAACCCGCGACCTTCGCGTTATTAGCACGACGCTCTAACCAACTGAGCTAACGGGCCGACGAACGCGAATGCACTTTATCAGACTATTTTTCTGTACGGAGGGCTCCCTTCCAAACAATTAAAAACTGCAGGAAAAGACTGGCCCGTGAGGGGATCGAACCCGCGACCTTCGCGTTATTAGCACGACGCTCTAACCAACTGAGCTAACGGGCCGACGAACGCGAATGCACTTTATCAGACTATTTTCTGTACGGAGGGCTCCCTTCCAAACAATTAAAAACTGCAGGAAAAAGACTGGCCCGTGAGGGGATCGAACCCGCGACCTTCGCGTTATTAGCACGACGCTCTAACCAACTGAGCTAACGGGCCGACGAACGCGAATCCACTTTATCAGACTATTTTCTCTACGGAGGGCTCCCTTCCAAACAATTAAAAACTGCAGGAAAAGACTGGCCCGTGAGGGGATCGAACCCGCGACCTTCGCGTTATTAGCACGACGCTCTAACCAACTGAGCTAACGGGCCGACGAACGCGAATGCACTTTATCAGACTATTTTCTGTACGGAGGGCTCCCTTCCAAACAATTAAAAACTGCAGGAAAGACTGGCCCGTGAGGGGATCGAACCCGCGACCTTCGCGTTATTAGCACGACGCTCTAACCAACTGAGCTAACGGGCCGACGAACGCGCGAATCCACTTTATCAGACTATTTTCTGTACGGAGGGCTCCCTTCCAAACAATTAAAAACTGCAGGAAAGACTGGCCCGTGAGGGGATCGAACCCGCGACCTTCGCGTTATTAGCACGACGCTCTAACCAACTGAGCTAACGGGCCGACGAACGAACGCAATTAAAAACTCCACTTTATCAGACTATTTTTCTTTACGGAGGGCTCCCTTCCAAACAATTAAAAACTGCAGGAAAGACTAACCCGTGAGGGGATCGAACCCGCGACCTTCGCGTTATTAGCACGACGCTCTAACCAACTGAGCTAACGGGCCGACGAACGAACGCGCGAATGCACTTTATCAGACTATTTTTCTGTACGGAGGGCTCCCTTCCAAACAATTAAAAACTGCAGGAAAAAGACTGGCCCGTGAGGGGATCGAACCCGCGACCTTCGCGTTATTAGCACGACGCTCTAACCAACTGAGCTAACGGGCCGACGAACGCGAATCCACTTTATCAGACTATTTTTCTGTACGGAGGGCTCCCTTCCAAACAATTAAAAACTGCAGGAAAAGACTGGCCCGTGAGGGGATCGAACCCGCGACCTTCGCGTTATTAGCACGACGCTCTAAACAACTGAGCTAACGGGCCGACGAACGCGCGTCCACTTTATCAGACTATTTTTCTGTACGGAGGGCTCCCTTCCAAACAATTAAAAACTGCAGGAAAAAGACTGGCCCGTGAGGGGATCGAACCCGCGACCTTCGCGTTATTAGCACGACGCTCTAACCAACTGAGCTAACGGGCCGACGAACGCGACTCCACTTTATCAGACTATTTTTCTGTACGGAGGGCTCCCTTCCAAACAATTAAAAACTGCAGGAAAAAGACTGGCCCGTGAGGGGATCGAACCCGCGACCTTCGCGTTATTAGCACGACGCTCTAACCAACTGAGCTAACGGGCCGACGAACGCGACTCCACTTTATCAGACTATTTTCTGTACGGAGGGCTCCCTTCCAAACAATTAAAAACTGCAGGAAAAAGACTGGCCCGTGAGGGGATCGAACCCGCGACCTTCGCGTTATTAGCACGACGCTCTAACCAACTGAGCTAACGGGCCGACGACGCGAATCCACTTTATCAGACTATTTTTCTGTACGGAGGGCTCCCTTCCAAACAATTAAAAACTGCAGGAAAAAGACTGGCCCGTGAGGGGATCGAACCCGCGACCTTCGCGTTATTAGCACGACGCTCTAACCAACTGAGCTAACGGGCCGACGAACGCGAATCCACTTTATCAGACTATTTTTCTGTACGGAGGGCTCCCTTCCAAACAATTAAAAACTGCAGGAAAAAGACTGGCCCGTGAGGGGATCGAACCCGCGACCTTCGCGTTATTAGCACGACGCTCTAACCAACTGAGCTAACGGGCCGACGAACGCGAATCCACTTTATCAGACTATTTTTCTCTACGGAGGGCTCCCTTCCAAACAATTAAAAACTGCAGGAAAAAGACTGGCCCGTGAGGGGATCGAACCCGCGACCTTCGCGTTATTAGCACGACGCTCTAACCAACTGAGCTAACGGGCCGACGAACGCGCGATCCACTTTATCAGACTATTTTTTACGGAGGGCTCCCTTCCAAACAATTAAAAACTGCAGGAAAAAGACTGGCCCGTGAGGGGATCGAACCCGCGACCTTCGCGTTATTAGCACGACGCTCTAACCAACTGAGCTAACGGGCCGACGAACGCGCGTCCACTTTATCAGACTATTTTTCTGTACGGAGGGCTCCCTTCCAAACAATTAAAAACTGCAGGAAAAAGACTGGCCCGTGAGGGGATCGAACCCGCGACCTTCGCGTTATTAGCACGACGCTCTAACCAACTGAGCTAACGGGCCGACGAACGCGCCTCCACTTTATCAGACTATTTTTCTCTACGGAGGGCTCCCTTCCAAACAATTAAAAACTGCAGGAAAAAGACTGGCCCGTGAGGGGATCGAACCCGCGACCTTCGCGTTATTAGCACGACGCTCTAACCAACTGAGCTAACGGGCCGACGAACGCGAATGCACTTTATCAGACTATTTTTCTGTACGGAGGGCTCCCTTCCAAACAATTAAAAACTGCAGGAAAAAGACTGGCCCGTGAGGGGATCGAACCCGCGACCTTCGCGTTATTAGCACGACGCTCTAACCAACTGAGCTAACGGGCCGACGAACGCGAGTCCACTTTATCAGACTATTTTTCTGTACGGAGGGCTCCCTTCCAAACAATTAAAAACTGCAGGAAAAAGACTGGCCCGTGAGGGGATCGAACCCGCGACCGTTTCGCGTTATTAGCACGACGCTCTAACCAACTGAGCTAACGGGCCGACGAACGCGAATCCACTTTATCAGACTATTTTTCTGTACGGAGGGCTCCCTTCCAAACAATTAAAAACTGCAGGAAAAAGACTGGCCCGTGAGGGGATCGAACCCGCGACCTTCGCGTTATTAGCACGACGCTCTAACCAACTGAGCTAACGGGCCGACGAACGCGAATCCACTTTATCAGACTATTTTTCTGTACGGAGGGCTCCCTTCCAAACAATTAAAAACTGCAGGAAAAAGACTGGCCCGTGAGGGGATCGAACCCGCGACCTTCGCGTTATTAGCACGACGCTCTAACCAACTGAGCTAACGGGCCGACGAACGCGCGTCCACTTTATCAGACTATTTTCTCTACGGAGGGCTCCCTTCCAAACAATTAAAAACTGCAGGAAAAAGACTGGCCCGTGAGGGGATCGAACCCGCGACCTTCGCGTTATTAGCACGACGCTCTAACCAACTGAGCTAACGGGCCGACGAACGCGAATCCACTTTATCAGACTATTTTTCTGTACGGAGGGCTCCCTTCCAAACAATTAAAAACTGCAGGAAAAAGACTGGCCCGTGAGGGGATCGAACCCGCGACCTTCGCGTTATTAGCACGACGCTCTAACCAACTGAGCTAACGGGCCGACGAACGCGAATCCACTTTATCAGACTATTTTTCTCTACGGAGGGCTCCCTTCCAAACAATTAAAAACTGCAGGAAAAAGACTGGCCCGTGAGGGGATCGAACCCGCGACCTTCGCGTTATTAGCACGACGCTCTAACCAACTGAGCTAACGGGCCGACGAACGCGCGAACACTTTATCAGACTATTTTTCTCTACGGAGGGCTCCCTTCCAAACAATTAAAAACTGCAGGAAAAAGACTGGCCCGTGAGGGGATCGAACCCGCGACCTTCGCGTTATTAGCACGACGCTCTAACCAACTGAGCTAACGGGCCGACGAACGCGAATCCACTTTATCAGACTATTTTCTCTACGGAGGGCTCCCTTCCAAACAATTAAAAACTGCAGGAAAAAGACTGGCCCGTGAGGGGATCGAACCCGCGACCTTCGCGTTATTAGCACGACGCTCTAACCAACTGAGCTAACGGGCCGACGAACGCGAATCCACTTTATCAGACTATTTTTCTGTACGGAGGGCTCCCTTCCAAACAATTAAAAACTGCAGGAAAAAGACTGGCCCGTGAGGGGATCGAACCCGCGACCTTCGCGTTATTAGCACGACGCTCTAACCAACTGAGCTAACGGGCCGACGAACGCGCCTCCACTTTATCAGACTATTTTCTCTACGGAGGGCTCCCTTCCAAACAATTAAAAACTGCAGGAAAAAGACTGGCCCGTGAGGGGATCGAACCCGCGACCTTCGCGTTATTAGCACGACGCTCTAACCAACTGAGCTAACGGGCCGACGAACGCGAATCCACTTTATCAGACTATTTTTCTGTACGGAGGGCTCCCTTCCAAACAATTAAAAACTGCAGGAAAAAGACTGGCCCGTGAGGGGATCGAACCCGCGACCTTCGCGTTATTAGCACGACGCTCTAACCAACTGAGCTAACGGGCCGACGAACGCGTCCACTTTATCAGACTATTTTTCTCTACGGAGGGCTCCCTTCCAAACAATTAAAAACTGCAGGAAAAAGACTGGCCCGTGAGGGGATCGAACCCGCGACCTTCGCGTTATTAGCACGACGCTCTAACCAACTGAGCTAACGGGCCGACGAACGCGCGTCCACTTTATCAGACTATTTTTCTCTACGGAGGGCTCCCTTCCAAACAATTAAAAACTGCAGGAAAAAGACTGGCCCGTGAGGGGATCGAACCCGCGACCTTCGCGTTATTAGCACGACGCTCTAACCAACTGAGCTAACGGGCCGACGAAACGAATCCACTTTATCAGACTATTTTTCTCTACGGAGGGCTCCCTTCCAAACAATTAAAAACTGCAGGAAAAAGACTGGCCCGTGAGGGGATCGAACCCGCGACCTTCGCGTTATTAGCACGACGCTCTAACCAACTGAGCTAACGGGCCGACGAACGCGAATCCACTTTATCAGACTATTTTTCTCTACGGAGGGCTCCCTTCCAAACAATTAAAAACTGCAGGAAAAAGACTGGCCCGTGAGGGGATCGAACCCGCGACCTTCGCGTTATTAGCACGACGCTCTAACCAACTGAGCTAACGGGCCGACGAACGCGAATCCACTTTATCAGACTATTTTCTCTACGGAGGGCTCCCTTCCAAACAATTTAAAACTGCAGAAAAAGACTGGCCCGTGAGGGGATCGAACCCGCGACCTTCGCGTTATTAGCACGACGCTCTAACCAACTGAGCTAACGGGCCGACGAACGCGAATCCACTTTATCAGACTATTTTTCTCTACGGAGGGCTCCCTTCCAAACAATTAAAAACTGCAGGAAAAAGACTGGCCCGTGAGGGGATCGAACCCGCGACCTTCGCGTTATTAGCACGACGCTCTAACCAACTGAGCTAACGGGCCGACGAACGCGACTCCACTTTATCAGACTATTTTTCTCTACGGAGGGCTCCCTTCCAAACAATTAAAAACTGCAGGAAAAAGACTGGCCCGTGAGGGGATCGAACCCGCGACCTTCGCGTTATTAGCACGACGCTCTAACCAACTGAGCTAACGGGCCGACGAACGCGAATCCACTTTATCAGACTATTTTCTCTACGGAGGGCTCCCTTCCAAACAATTAAAAACTGCAGGAAAAAGACTGGCCCGTGAGGGGATCGAACCCGCGACCTTCGCGTTATTAGCACGACGCTCTAACCAACTGAGCTAACGGGCCGACGAACGCGAATCCACTTTATCAGACTATTTTTCTCTACGGAGGGCTCCCTTCCAAACAATTAAAAACTGCAGGAAAAAGACTGGCCCGTGAGGGGATCGAACCCGCGACCTTCGCGTTATTAGCACGACGCTCTAACCAACTGAGCTAACGGGCCGACGAACGCGAATCCACTTTATCAGACTATTTTTCTCTACGGAGGGCTCCCTTCCAAACAATTAAAAACTGCAGGAAAAAGACTGGCCCGTGAGGGGATCGAACCCGCGACCTTCGCGTTATTAGCACGACGCTCTAACCAACTGAGCTAACGGGCCGACGAACGCGCCGTCCACTTTATCAGACTATTTTCTCTACGGAGGGCTCCCTTCCAAACAATTAAAAACTGCAGGAAAAAGACTGGCCCGTGAGGGGATCGAACCCGCGACTTTCGCGTTATTAGCACGACGCTCTAACCAACTGAGCTAACGGGCCGACGAACGCGCCTCCACTTTATCAGACTATTTTTCTCTACGGAGGGCTCCCTTCCAAACAATTAAAAACTGCAGGAAAAAGACTGGCCCGTGAGGGGATCGAACCCGCGACCTTCGCGTTATTAGCACGACGCTCTAACCAACTGAGCTAACGGGCCGACGAACGCGAATCCACTTTATCAGACTATTTTTCTCTACGGAGGGCTCCCTTCCAAACAATTAAAAACTGCAGGAAAAAGACTGGCCCGTGAGGGGATCGAACCCGCGACCTTCGCGTTATTAGCACGACGCTCTAACCAACTGAGCTAACGGGCCGACGAACGCGACTCCACTTTATCAGACTATTTTTCTCTACGGAGGGCTCCCTTCCAAACAATTAAAAACTGCAGGAAAAAGACTGGCCCGTGAGGGGATCGAACCCGCGACCTTCGCGTTATTAGCACGACGCTCTAACCACTGAGCTAACGGGCCGACGAACGCGCGTCCACTTTATCAGACTATTTTTCTCTACGGAGGGCTCCCTTCCAAACAATTAAAAACTGCAGGAAAAGACTGGCCCGTGAGGGGATCGAACCCGCGACCTTCGCGTTATTAGCACGACGCTCTAACCAACTGAGCTAACGGGCCGACGAACGCGCTCCACTTTATCAGACTATTTTTCTCTACGGAGGGCTCCCTTCCAAACAATTAAAAACTGCAGGAAAAAGACTGGCCCGTGAGGGGATCGAACCCGCGACCTTCGCGTTATTAGCACGACGCTCTAACCAACTGAGCTAACGGGCCGACGAACGCGCGTCCACTTTATCAGACTATTTTTCTCTACGGAGGGCTCCCTTCCAAACAATTAAAAACTGCAGGAAAAAGACTGGCCCGTGAGGGGATCGAACCCGCGACCTTCGCGTTATTAGCACGACGCTCTAACCAACTGAGCTAACGGGCCGACGAACGCGCCACACTTTATCAGACTTTATTATTTTTCTCTACGGAGGGCTCCCTTCCAAACAATTAAAAACTGCAGGAAAAAGACTGGCCCGTGAGGGGATCGAACCCGCGACCTTCGCGTTATTAGCACGACGCTCTAACCAACTGAGCTAACGGGCCGACGAACGCGCTCCACTTTATCAGACTATTTTTCTCTACGGAGGGCTCCCTTCCAAACAATTAAAAACTGCAGGAAAAAGACTGGCCCGTGAGGGGATCGAACCCGCGACCTTCGCGTTATTAGCACGACGCTCTAACCAACTGAGCTAACGGGCCGACGAAAGCGCCTCCACTTTATCAGACTATTTTTCTCTACGGAGGGCTCCCTTCCAAACAATTAAAAACTGCAGGAAAAAGACTGGCCCGTGAGGGGATCGAACCCGCGACCTTCGCGTTATTAGCACGACGCTCTAACCAACTGAGCTAACGGGCCGACGAACGCGTCCACTTTATCAGACTATTTTAACGGGCCGACGAACGCGAATGCACTTTATCAGACTATTTTTCTCTACGGAGGGCTCCCTTCCAAACAATTAAAAACTGCAGGAAAAAGACTGGCCCGTGAGGGGATCGAACCCGCGACCTTCGCGTTATTAGCACGACGCTCTAACCAACTGAGCTAACGGGCCGACGAACGCGCGTCCACTTTATCAGACTATTTTTCTCTACGGAGGGCTCCCTTCCAAACAATTAAAAACTGCAGGAAAAAGACTGGCCCGTGAGGGGATCGAACCCGCGACCTTCGCGTTATTAGCACGACGCTCTAACCAACTGAGCTAACGGGCCGACGAACGCGACTCCACTTTATCAGACTATTTTTCTCTACGGAGGGCTCCCTTCCAAACAATTAAAAACTGCAGGAAAAAGACTGGCCCGTGAGGGGATCGAACCCGCGACCTTCGCGTTATTAGCACGACGCTCTAACCAACTGAGCTAACGGGCCGACGAACGCGCCTCCACTTTATCAGACTATTTTTCTCTACGGAGGGCTCCCTTCCAAACAATTAAAAACTGCAGGAAAAAAAAGACTGGCCCGTGAGGGGATCGAACCCGCGACCTTCGCGTTATTAGCACGACGCTCTAACCAACTGAGCTAACGGGCCGACGAACGCGCTCCACTTTATCAGACTATTTTTCTCTACGGAGGGCTCCCTTCCAAACAATTAAAAACTGCAGGAAAAAGACTGGCCCGTGAGGGGATCGAACCCGCGACCTTCGCGTTATTAGCACGACGCTCTAACCAACTGAGCTAACGGGCCGACGAACGCGACTCCACTTTATCAGACTATTTTTCTCTACGGAGGGCTCCCTTCCAAACAATTAAAAACTGCAGGAAAAAGACTGGCCCGTGAGGGGATCGAACCCGCGACCTTCGCGTTATTAGCACGACGCTCTAACCAACTGAGCTAACGGGCCGACGAACGCGAATGCACTTTATCAGACTCGTTTTCTGTACGGAGGGCTCCCTTCCAAACAATTGAAAACTACAGGAAAAAGACTGGCCCGTGAGGGAACGAACCCGCGACCTTCGCGTTATTAGCACGACGCTCTAACCAACTGAGCTAACGGGCCGACGAAACGCGTCCACTTTATCAGACTATTTTTTCTACGGAGGGCTCCCTTCCAAACAATTAAAAACTGCAGGAAAAAGACTGGCCCGTGAGGGGATCGAACCCGCGACCTTCGCGTTATTAGCACGACGCTCTAACCAACTGAGCTAACGGGCCGACGAACGCGCGTCCACTTTATCAGACTACTTTTTTTTTCTCTACGGAGGGCTCCCTTCCAAACAATTAAAAACTGCAGGAAAAAGACTGGCCCGTGAGGGGATCGAACCCGCGACCTTCGCGTTATTAGCACGACGCTCTAACCAACTGAGCTAACGGGCCGACGAACGCGAATGCACTTTATCAGACTATTTTCTCTACGGAGGGCTCCCTTCCAAACAATTAAAAACTGCAGGAAAAAGACTGGCCCGTGAGGGGATCGAACCCGCGACCTTCGCGTTATCACGACGCTCTAACCAACTGAGCTAACGGGCCGACGAACGCGCGTCCACTTTATCAGACTATTTTTCTCTACGGAGGGCTCCCTTCCAAACAATTAAAAACTGCAGGAAAAAGACTGGCCCGTGAGGGGATCGAACCCGCGACCTTCGCGTTATTAGCACGACGCTCTAACCAACTGAGCTAACGGGCCGACGAACGCGACTCCACTTTATCAGACTATTTTTCTACGGAGGGCTCCCTTCCAAACAATTAAAAACTGCAGGAAAAAGACTGGCCCGTGAGGGGATCGAACCCGCGACCTTCGCGTTATTAGCACGACGCTCTAACCAACTGAGCTAACGGGCCGACGAACGCGAGTCCACTTTATCAGACTATTTTTCTCTACGGAGGGCTCCCTTCCAAACAATTAAAAACTGCAGGAAAAAGACTGGCCCGTGAGGGGATCGAACCCGCGACCTTCGCGTTATTAGCACGACGCTCTAACCAACTGAGCTAACGGGCCGACGAACGCGCTCCACTTTATCAGACTATTTTTCTCTACGGAGGGCTCCCTTCCAAACAATTAAAAACTGCAGGAAAAAGACTGGCCCGTGAGGGGATCGAACCCGCGACCTTCGCGTTATTAGCACGACGCTCTACCCAACTGAGCTAACGGGCCGACCAACGCGCGCGTCGACTTTATCAGGCTATTTTTCTGTACGGAGGGCTCCCTTCCAAACAATTAAAAACTGCAGGAAAAAGACTGGCCCGTGAGGGGATCGAACCCGCGACCTTCGCGTTATTAGCACGACGCTCTAACCAACTGAGCTAACGGGCCGACGAAACGCCTCCACTTTATCAGACTATTTTTCTCTACGGAGGGCTCCCTTCCAAACAATTAAAAACTGCAGGAAAAAGACTGGCCCGTGAGGGGGATCGAACCCGCGACCTTCGCGTTATTAGCACGACGCTCTAACCAACCAACTGAGCTAACGGGCCGACGAACGCGCCTCCACTTTATCAGACTATTTTTCTCTACGGAGGGCTCCCTTCCAAACAATTAAAAACTGCAGGAAAAAGACTGGCCCGTGAGGGGATCGAACCCGCGACCTTCTTCGCGTTATTAGCACGACGCTCTAACCAACTGAGCTAACGGGCCGACGAACGCGCGTCCACTTTATCAGACTATTTTTCTCTACGGAGGGCTCCCTTCCAAACAATTAAAAACTGCAGGAAAAAGACTGGCCCGTGAGGGGATCGAACCCGCGACCTTCGCGTTATTAGCACGACGCTCTAACCAACTGAGCTAACGGGCCGACGAACGCGAATCCACTTTATCAGACTATTTTTCTCTACGGAGGGCTCCCTTCCAAACAATTAAAAACTGCAGGAAAAAGACTGGCCCGTGAGGGGATCGAACCCGCGACCTTCGCGTTATTAGCACGACGCTCTAACCAACTGAGCTAACGGGCCGACGAACGCGCCTAACAACTGAGCTAACGGGCCGACGAACGTGCCTCCACTTTATCAGACTATTTTTCTCTACGGAGGGCTCCCTTCCAAACAATTAAAAACTGCAGGAAAAAGACTGGCCCGTGAGGGGATCGAACCCGCGACCTTCGCGTTATTAGCACGACGCTCTAACCAACTGAGCTAACGGGCCGACGAACGCGACTCCACTTTATCAGACTATTTTTCTCTACGGAGGGCTCCCTTCCAAACAATTAAAAACTGCAGGAAAAAGACTGGCCCGTGAGGGGATCGAACCCGCGACCTTCGCGTTATTAGCACGACGCTCTAACCAACTGAGCTAACGGGCCGACGAACGCGAATCCACTTTATCAGACTATTTTTCTCTACGGAGGGCTCCCTTCCAAACAATTAAAAACTGCAGGAAAAAGACTGGCCCGTGAGGGGATCGAACCCGCGACCTTCGCGTTATTAGCACGACGCTCTAACCAACTGAGCTAACGGGCCGACGAACGCGAATCCACTTTATCAGACTATTTTTCTCTACGGAGGGCTCCCTTCCAAACAATTAAAAACTGCAGGAAAAAGACTGGCCCGTGAGGGGATCGAACCCGCGACCTTCGCGTTATTAGCACGACGCTCTAACCAACTGAGCTAACGGGCCGACGAACGCGAATCCACTTTATCAGACTATTTTTCTGTACGGAGGGCTCCCTTCCAAACAATTAAAAACTGCAGGAAAAAGACTGGCCCGTGAGGGGATCGAACCCGCGACCTTCGCGTTATTAGCACGACGCTCTAACCAACTGAGCTAACGGGCCGACGAACGCGAATCCACTTTATCAGACTATTTTTCTGTACGGAGGGCTCCCTTCCAAACAATTAAAAACTGCAGGAAAAAGACTGGCCCGTGAGGGGATCGAACCCGCGACCTTCGCGTTATTAGCACGACGCTCTAACCAACTGAGCTAACGGGCCGACGAACGCGAATCCACTTTATCAGACTATTTTTCTCTACGGAGGGCTCCCTTCCAAACAATTAAAAACTGCAGGAAAAGACTGGCCCGTGAGGGGTGAGGGGATCGAACCCGCGACCTTCGCGTTATTAGCACGACGCTCTAACCAACTGAGCTAACGGGCCGACGAACGCGAATCCACTTTATCAGACTATTTTTCTCTACGGAGGGCTCCCTTCCAAACAATTAAAAACTGCAGGAAAAAGACTGGCCCGTGAGGGGATCGAACCCGCGACCTTCGCGTTATTAGCACGACGCTCTAACCAACTGAGCTAACGGGCCGACGAACGCGAATGTCCACTTTATCAGACTATTTTTCTGTACGGAGGGCTCCCTTCCAAACAATTAAAAACTGCAGGAAAAAGACTGGCCCGTGAGGGGATCGAACCCGCGACCTTCGCGTTATTAGCACGACGCTCTAACCAACTGAGCTAACGGGCCGACGAACGCGAATCCACTTTATCAGACTATTTTTCTGTACGGAGGGCTCCCTTCCAAACAATTAAAAACTGCAGGAAAAAGACTGGCCCGTGAGGGGATCGAACCCGCGACCTTCGCGTTATTAGCACGACGCTCTAACCAACTGAGCTAACGGGCCGACGAACGCGCGACTCCACTTTATCAGACTATTTTCTCTACGGAGGGCTCCCTTCCAAACAATTAAAAACTGCAGGAAAAAGACTGGCCCGTGAGGGGATCGAACCCGCGACCTTCGCGTTATTAGCACGACGCTCTAACCAACTGAGCTAACGGGCCGACGAACGCGAATCCACTTTATCAGACTATTTTTCTGTACGGAGGGCTCCCTTCCAAACAATTAAAAACTGCAGGAAAAAGACTGGCCCGTGAGGGGATCGAACCCGCGACCTTCGCGTTATTAGCACGACGCTCTAACCAACTGAGCTAACGGGCCGACGAACGCGCGTCCACTTTATCAGACTTTTTCTCTACGGAGGGCTCCCTTCCAAACAATTAAAAACTGCAGGAAAAAGACTGGCCCGTGAGGTGATCGAACCCGCGACCTTCGCGTTATTAGCACGACGCTCTAACCAACTGAGCTAACGGGCCGACGAACGCAACTCCACTATTTCAGACTTTTTTCTGTATGGAGGGCTCCCTTCCAAACAATTAAAAACTGCAAAAGCTAACGGGCCGAAAAGACTGGCCCGTGAGGGGATCAAACCCGCGACCTTCGCGTTATTAGCACGACGCTCTAACCAACTGAGCTAACGGGCCGGCGAACGCAACTCCACTATTTCAGACTTTTTTCTGTATGGAGGGCTCCCTTCCAAACAATTGAAAACTGCAGGAAAGAGACTGGCCCGTGAGGAGATCAAACCCGCGACCTTCGCGTTATTAGCACGACGCTCTAACCAACTGAGCTAACGGGCCGACGAACGCGACTCCACTTTATCAGACTATTTTTCTGTACGGAGGGCTCCCTTCCAAACAATTAAAAACTGCAGGAAAAAGACTGGCCCGTGAGGGGATCGAACCCGCGACCTTCGCGTTATTAGCACGACGCTCTAACCAACTGAGCTAACGGGCCGACGAACGCGAATGCACTTTATCAGACTATTTTTCTGTACGGAGGGCTCCCTTCCAAACAATTAAAAACTGCAGGAAAAAGACTGGCCCGTGAGGGGATCGAACCCGCGACCTTCGCGTTATTAGCACGACGCTCTAACCAACTGAGCTAACGGGCCGACGAACGCGACTCCACTTTATCAGACTATTTTTCTGTACGGAGGGCTCCCTTCCAAACAATTAAAAACTGCAGGAAAAAGACTGGCCCGTGAGGGGATCGAACCCGCGACCTTCGCGTTATTAGCACGACGCTCTAACCAACTGAGCTAACGGGCCGACGAACGCGAATGCACTTTATCAGACTATTTTCTGTACGGAGGGCTCCCTTCCAAACAATTAAAAACTGCAGGAAAAAGACTGGCCCGTGAGGGGATCGAACCCGCGACCTTCGCGTTATTAGCACGACGCTCTAACCAACTGAGCTAACGGGCCGACGAACGCGAATCCACTTTTTTATCAGACTATTTTTCTGTACGGAGGGCTCCCTTCCAAACAATTAAAAACTGCAGGAAAAAGACTGGCCCGTGAGGGGATCGAACCCGCGACCTTCGCGTTATTAGCACGACGCTCTAACCAACTGAGCTAACGGGCCGACGAACGCGAATGCACTTTATCAGACTATCAGACTTTTTTCTGTACGGAGGGCTCCCTTCCAAACAATTAAAAACTGCAGGAAAAAGACTGGCCCGTGAGGGGATCGAACCCGCGACCTTCGCGTTATTAGCACGACGCTCTAACCAACTGAGCTAACGGGCCGACGAACGCGAATGCACTTTATCAGACTATTTTTCTGTACGGAGGGCTCCCTTCCAAACAATTAAAAACTGCAGGAAAAAGACTGGCCCGTGAGGGGATCGAACCCGCGACCTTCGCGTTATTAGCACGACGCTCTAACCAACTGAGCTAACGGGCCGACGAACGCGCGAATCCACTTTATCAGACTATTTTTCTGTACGGAGGGCTCCCTTCCAAACAATTAAAAACTGCAGGAAAAGACTGGCCCGTGAGGGGATCGAACCCGCGACCTTCGCGTTATTAGCACGACGCTCTAACCAACTGAGCTAACGGGCCGACGAACGCGAATCCACTTTATCAGACTATTTTTCTGTACGGAGGGCTCCCTTCCAAACAATTAAAAACTGCAGGAAAAAGACTGGCCCGTGAGGGGATCGAACCCGCGACCTTCGCGTTATTAGCACGACGCTCTAACCAACTGAGCTAACGGGCCGACGAACGCGACTCCACTTTATCAGACTATTTTTCTGTACGGAGGGCTCCCTTCCAAACAATTAAAAACTGCAGGAAAAGACTGGCCCGTGAGGGGATCGAACCCGCGACCTTCGCGTTATTAGCACGACGCTCTAACCAACTGAGCTAACGGGCCGACGAACGCGAATGCACTTTATCAGACTATTTTTCTGTACGGAGGGCTCCCTTCCAAACAATTAAAAACTGCAGGAAAAAGACTGGCCCGTGAGGGGATCGAACCCGCGACCTTCGCGTTATTAGCACGACGCTCTAACCAACTGAGCTAACGGGCCGACGAACGCGAATGCACTTTATCAGACTATTTTCTGTACGGAGGGCTCCCTTCCAAACAATTAAAAACTGCAGGAAAAAGACTGGCCCGTGAGGGGATCGAACCCGCGACCTTCGCGTTATTAGCACGACGCTCTAACCAACTGAGCTAACGGGCCGACGAACGCGAATGCACTTTATCAGACTATTTTCTGTACGGAGGGCTCCCTTCCAAACAATTAAAAACTGCAGGAAAAAGACTGGCCCGTGAGGGGATCGAACCCGCGACCTTCGCGTTATTAGCACGACGCTCTAACCAACTGAGCTAACGGGCCGACGAACGCGAATGCACTTTATCAGACTATTTTTCTGTACGGAGGGCTCCCTTCCAAACAATTAAAAACTGCAGGAAAAAGACTGGCCCGTGAGGGGATCGAACCCGCGACCTTCGCGTTATTAGCACGACGCTCTAACCAACTGAGCTAACGGGCCGACGAACGCGAATCCACTTTATCAGACTATTTTTCTGTACGGAGGGCTCCCTTCCAAACAATTAAAAACTGCAGGAAAAAGACTGGCCCGTGAGGGGATCGAACCCGCGACCTTCGCGTTATTAGCACGACGCTCTAACCAACTGAGCTAACGGGCCGACGAACGCGAATGCACTTTATCAGACTATTTTCTGTACGGAGGGCTCCCTTCCAAACAATTAAAAACTGCAGGAAAAGACTGGCCCGTGAGGGGATCGAACCCGCGACCTTCGCGTTATTAGCACGACGCTCTAACCAACTGAGCTAACGGGCCGACGAACGCGAATGCACTTTATCAGACTATTTTTCTGTACGGAGGGCTCCCTTCCAAACAATTAAAAACTGCAGGAAAAAGACTGGCCCGTGAGGGGATCGAACCCGCGACCTTCGCGTTATTAGCACGACGCTCTAACCAATGAGCTAACGGGCCGACGAACGCGAATGCACTTTATCAGACTATTTTCTGTACGGAGGGCTCCCTTCCAAACAATTAAAAACTGCAGGAAAAGACTGGCCCGTGAGGGGATCGAACCCGCGACCTTCGCGTTATTAGCACGACGCTCTAACCAACTGAGCTAACGGGCCGACGAACGCGAATGCACTTTATCAGACTATTTTTCTGTACGGAGGGCTCCCTTCCAAACAATTAAAAACTGCAGGAAAAAGACTGGCCCGTGAGGGGATCGAACCCGCGACCTTCGCGTTATTAGCACGACGCTCTAACCAACTGAGCTAACGGGCCGACGAACGCGAATGCACTTTATCAGACTATTTTTCTGTACGGAGGGCTCCCTTCCAAACAATTAAAAACTGCAGGAAAAAGACTGGCCCGTGAGGGGATCGACCCGCGACCCGCGACCTTCGCGTTATTAGCACGACGCTCTAACCAACTGAGCTAACGGGCCGACGAACGAACGCGTCCACTTTATCAGACTATTTTTTCTGTACGGAGGGCTCCCTTCCAAACAATTAAAAACTGCAGGAAAAAGACTGGCCCGTGAGGGGATCGAACCCGCGACCTTCGCTTTATTAGCTCGACGCTCTAACCAACTGAGCTAACGGGCCGACGAACGCGAATGCACTTTATCAGACTATTTTTCTGTACGGAGGGCTCCCTTCCAAACAATTTAAAACTGCAGGAAAAGACTGGCCCGTGAGGGGATCGAACCCGCGACCTTCGCGTTATTAGCACGACGCTCTAACCAACTGAGCTAACGGGCCGACGAACGCGAATCCACTTTATCAGACTATTTTTCTGTACGGAGGGCTCCCTTCCAAACAATTAAAAACTGCAGGAAAAAGACTGGCCCGTGAGGGGATCGAACCCGCGACCTTCGCGTTATTAGCACGACGCTCTAACCAACTGAGCTAACGGGCCGACGAACGCGAATGCACTTTATCAGACTATTTTTCTGTACGGAGGGCTCCCTTCCAAACAATTAAAAACTGCAGGAAAAGACTGGCCCGTGAGGGGATCGAACCCGCGACCTTCGCGTTATTAGCACGACGCTCTAACCAACTGAGCTAACGGGCCGACGAACGCGAATGCACTTTATCAGACTATTTTCTGTACGGAGGGCTCCCTTCCAAACAATTAAAAACTGCAGGAAAAAGACTGGCCCGTGAGGGGATCGAACCCGCGACCTTCGCGTTATTAGCACGACGCTCTAACCAACTGAGCTAACGGGCCGACGGACGAACGCGAATGCACTTTATCAGACTATTTTCTGTACGGAGGGCTCCCTTCCAAACAATTAAAAACTGCAGGAAAAAGACTGGCCCGTGAGGGGATCGAACCCGCGACCTTCGCGTTATTAGCACGACGCTCTAACCAACTGAGCTAACGGGCCGACGAACGCGAATGCACTTTATCAGACTATTTTTCTGTACGGAGGGCTCCCTTCCAAACAATTAAAAACTACGGAGGGCTCCCTTCCAAACTGAAAACTGCAGGAAAAAGACTGGCCCGTGAGGGGATCGAACCCGCGACCTTCGCGTTATTAGCACGACGCTCTAACCAACTGAGCTAACGGGCCGACGAACGCGAATGCACTTTATCAGACTATTTTCTGTACGGAGGGCTCCCTTCCAAACAATTAAAAACTGCAGGAAAAGACTGGCCCGTGAGGGGATCGAACCCGCGACCTTCGCGTTATTAGCACGACGCTCTAACCAACTGAGCTAACGGGCCGACGAACGCGAATGCACTTTATCAGACTATTTTCTGTACGGAGGGCTCCCTTCCAAACAATTAAAAACTGCAGGAAAAGACTGGCCCGTGAGGGGATCGAACCCGCGACCTTCGCGTTATTAGCACGACGCTCTAACCAACTGAGCTAACGGGCCGACGAACGCGAATGCACTTTATCAGACTATTTTTCTGTACGGAGGGCTCCCTTCCAAACAATTAAAAACTGCAGGAAAAGACTGGCCCGTGAGGGGATCGAAACCGCGACCTTCGCGTTATTAGCACGACGCTCTAACCAACTGAGCTAACGGGCCGACGAACGCGAATGCACTTTATCAGACTATTTTCTGTACGGAGGGCTCCCTTCCAAACAATTTAAAACTGCAGAAAAAGACTGGCCCGTGAGGGGATCGAACCCGCGACCTTCGCGTTATTAGCACGACGCTCTAACCAACTGAGCTAACGGGCCGACGAACGCGAATGCACTTTATCAGACTATTTTTCTGTACGGAGGGCTCCCTTCCAAACAATTTAAAACTGCAGGAAAAAGACTGGCCCGTGAGGGGATCGAACCCGCGACCTTCGCGTTATTAGCACGACGCTCTAACCAACTGAGCTAACGGGCCGACGAACGCGAATGCACTTTATCAGACTCGTTTTCTGTACGGAGGGCTCCCTTCCAAACAATTTAAAACTGCAGGAAAAAGACTGGCCCGTGAGGGGATCGAACCCGCGACCTTCGCGTTATTAGCACGACGCTCTAACCAACTGAGCTAACGGGCCGACGAACGCGAATGCACTTTATCAGACTCGTTTTCTGTACGGAGGGCTCCCTTCCAAACAATTTAAAACTGCAGAAAAAGACTGGCCCGTGAGGGGATCGAACCCGCGACCTTCGCGTTATTAGCACGACGCTCTAACCAACTGAGCTAACGGGCCGACGAACGCGAATGCACTTTATCAGACTATTTTCTGTACGGAGGGCTCCCTTCCAAACAATTAAAAACTGCTTGGCCCGTGAGGGGAAACAATTCGCGTTATTAGCACGACGCTCTAACCAACTGAGCTAACGGGCCGACGAACGCGCGTCCACTTTATCAGACTATTTTCTGTACGGAAAACAATTAAAAACTGCAGGAAAAAGACTGGCCCGTGAGGGGATCGAACCCGCGACCTTCGCGTTATTAGCACGACGCTCTAACCAACTGAGCTAACGGGCCGACGAACGCGAATGCACTTTATCAGACTATTTTCTGTACGGAGGGCTCCCTTCCAAACAATTAAAAACTGCAGGAAAAGACTGGCCCGTGAGGGGATCGAACCCGCGACCTTCGCGTTATTAGCACGACGCTCTAACCAACTGAGCTAACTAACGACTATTTTTCTGTACGGAGGGCTCCCTTCCAAACAATTAAAAACTGCAGGAAAAGACTGGCCCGTGAGGGGATCGAACCCGCGACCTTCGCGTTATTAGCACGACGCTCTAACGAGCTAACGGGCCGACGAACGAATGCACTTTATCAGACTATTTTCTGTACGGAGGGCTCCCTTCCAAACAATCAGACGTGAGGGGATCGAACCCGCGACCTTCGCGTTTTTCTGAGCTAACGGAGGGACTATTTTTCTGTACGGAGGGCTCCCTTCCAAACAATTAAAAACTGCAGGAAAAAGACTGGCCCGTGAGGGGATCGAACCCGCGACCTTCGCGTTATTAGCACGACGCTCTAACCAACTGAGCTAACGGGCCGACGAACGCGAATGCACTTTATCAGACTATTTTCTGTACGGAGGGCTCCCTTCCAAACAATTAAAAACTGCAGGAAAAAGACTGGCCCGTGAGGGGATCGAACCCGCGACCTTCGCGTTATTAGCACGACGCTCTAACCAACTGAGCTAACGGGCCGACGAACGCGAATGCACTTTATCAGACTATTTTCTGTACGGAGGGCTCCCTTCCAAACAATTAAAAACTGCAGGAAAAGACTGGCCCGTGAGGGGATCGAACCCGCGACCTTCGCGTTATTAGCACGACGCTCTAACCAACTGAGCTAACGGGCCGACGAACGCGAATGCACTTTATCAGACTATTTTTCTGTACGGAGGGCTCCCTTCCAAACAATTAAAAACTGCAGGAAAAGACTGGCCCGTGAGGGGATCGAACCCGCGACCTTCGCGTTATTAGCACGACGCTCTAACCAACTGAGCTAACGGGCCGACGAACGCGACTCCACTTTATCAGACTATTTTCTGTACGGAGGGCTCCCTTCCAAACAATTAAAAACTGCAGGAAAAAGACTGGCCCGTGAGGGGATCGAACCCGCGACCTTCGCGTTATTAGCACGACGCTCTAACCAACTGAGCTAACGGGCCGACGAACGCGAATGCACTTTATCAGACTATTTTCTGTACGGAGGGCTCCCTTCCAAACAATTAAAAACTGCAGGAAAAGACTGGCCCGTGAGGGGATCGAACCCGCGACCTTCGCGTTCGCGTTCATTAGCACGACGCTCTAACCAACTGAGCTAACGGGCCGACGAACGCGAATGCATTTTATCAGACTCGTTTTCTGTACGGAGGGCTCCCTTCCAAACAATTAAAAACTGCAGGAAAAGACTGGCCCGTGAGGGGATCGAACCCGCGACCTTCGCGTTATTAGCACGACGCTCTAACCAACTGAGCTAACGGGCCGACGAACGCGAATGCACTTTATCAGACTATTTTCTGTACGGAGGGCTCCCTTCCAAACAATTTAAAACTGCAGAAAAAGACTGGCCCGTGAGGGGATCGAACCCGCGACCTTCGCGTTATTAGCACGACGCTCTAACCAACTGAGCTAACGGGCCGACGAACGCGAATGCACTTTATCAGACTATTTTTCTGTACGGAGGGCTCCCTTCCAAACAATTGAAAACTGCACGGGGAAAAAGACTATTTTTCTGGCCCGTGCCCGTGGGGATCGAACCCGCGACCTTCGCGTTATTAGCACGACGCTCTAACCAAAACTGAGCTAACGGGCCGACGAACGCGAATGCACTTTATCAGACTCGTTTTCTGTACGGAGGGCTCCCTTCCAAACAATTTAAAACTGCAGAAAAAGACTGGCCCGTGAGGGGATCGAACCCGCGACCTTCGCTTTATTAGCTCGACGCTCTAACCAACTGAGCTAACGGGCCGACGAACGCGAATGCACTTTATCAGACTCGTTTTCTGTACGGAGGGCTCCCTTCCAAACAATTGAAAACTGCAGGAAAAAGACTGGCCCGTGAGGGGATCGAA